>JAADXI010000474.1:0-20824 GCA_023337615.1 Pythium brachiatum | reverse complement strand
TGTGGAAGAACCTGTCACCAACCGCGGGGAATTCTCCGGTTTGTGGCCCGCGACGGAGAGCGACCGATTTCGAGCATCGAGGCAGCAAACCAGCGCAGTATTAACGGAGGCTGGCCAGCGACAAACAACCGTTCACTCTGGTCGCCTCTGCATACTGTTCGGCGTAGTCCGTGGGGGTGGAGGGCGTGGTGAGAGCCCATCCAGCACTGGTCGTCCAGGCGTACTTGTTGCCACAGAAGAAGCCATAGCTCCTGGCGTGGGCCCGTCCTTTGCTGGAACTAACGCGTCGATGCGGCCTTTACTCACAATCAGGTTGCTGTACTCGTGGATCTTTGTATTGCGGGTCTTCAGTGCACTGAACTGTGTTTCAAGCTCACGCTGCTCTTGAATCAAAAGCCGCTTCTCTACGGCATCACGGTCGTGGGTTTTCTTCTTTTCCGACGCATACGCGGAGCGAACTGAGTCGCCAAAGCCTTCGATCTTGTCGAGAGCCTCAGCATACGACTTGGGATTCACAAGTCGGCGCCGTCGCTCCCGTGGCAGCGTCGTAGCATGGAGCGCTTCCTGGTTGCTGAGATCATAGTGTTTCCCACTGGTCAACCGAAGCTGCACCTTCAAGTTACTCGCGTTGGCTTCCAGATTGTGGCGCTTGAGGAACGCATCAACCAGTGGGGAGTTCTGCATCTGGTACACACGCCGTTCATGGATCTCAACCTGGAGATGGCTCGACGTGTGCGTTTGGTTGTTGTGGAGCGACGGTAGTTTGTCTCGACCCCGCTCTTCGTCGTCACCAAACTCTTCAGAGAACGCCTCCGTCTCCTCTGTCTCATCCAGGATCGAGCCATGCCGGTTCTTGACTTCCTGCTTTGTGCGTTCAATGCGCTCTGCTCGCAACATGCGATTGCGCATGGCTGGAAAGTCGGCAAGCGCAGCGATCCGCTTGGGCGACTCTTGATCTACGGCCATCCACTTGGAACAATCCAGATCCGCAGGCACGAAGCCGAGAATCCACGCGTAGCAGATTCGCAGAATCTGCTTGCGCAGGTCCGTGTTCACCATGCTTTTGCGTGACTTCGGGAAGCCTTCATACAAAGCCACAAACATGATCTGCGCGATCACATCAGGTAGGATATCGAAGAACCCTGAGTCGCGACTGGCTGGCTGGACTTGAACTCGAATGAACAGCGCAGTGAAGTTGTCGGCGATCCGCTGGTAGTAGCTCTCTTCGGCCGGTTTGTGGCGACCCGACTGGAAACAGTGCGCGGTCAAGTACCAGAACAAGTCCTTGAGCACGGCTTCCATCTCGGGGACGTTCTCGAACACATCGTAGAAGAGATACCGTTTGCGGTTGGACGAGAACATCACATTGGCCAGCACGCGCAGGCAGACGTCGTGTAACACGACGGACCGCGGCGGCTCTGTGATGTGGTTCTTGTTAAAGCGGATCGTCACGTTCTCGGCTGCCTGGGTCGCGTTCTTGGTCCGAACAACAAGGATGGTTTTCTGGGCCGCCTTCTGGATGAGCGAGCGGATGTTCTTGCTGTGCTTTTGCTTCTCCCCGAACCGATCGATGATACGGAACACGTCTGCCGCTGCATTCTTCGCGTTGATCCGTTCGGCACCGCGGATGCCGCCGTCGTCTTTCTCCGTCACAACCTGGAGCGCATTGCTGGGACGATGAATTCTTCGCCGACTTGCCGGTGATCCGAGCCGCGAGACCTCAGTGATAAACGCTTTGTCGGGGCTGCCGTCGCTGCTGCCTTGAGGTTCCGCCATTGCTGCGGCGGCTGAGCTGGCACACAAAGAAAATGTGGTGGCAGTCGCCCTCTATTCGCAGTCAATACAGAAACAACGGTATGCAAGGACTATTTTTGGGCAAACACGGCAACTTGCTTGAGCCTTGATGCGAACTCTTGCGAGTTTCTTATGCGGATACGGACGAGCTGAGATGCTGCTGTTTCAGCAGTGCTTGCTCGACCGTGAACTCTCCAAAGTGCTGCGTCGTTCGCCGCAGATACGTCTCCAACAGCGTTTGGATGTCGCGCATCACGAGCTCCACAACAACTTCATCGAGGAAGATTGCTGCGGATTCCACACAACAAATCAGCATGATATGCAATGGCACCCATTGATGAGGCAGGATCACCAACCTAGGTCCTGGAGCCTGGTCTTGACATCGGCATCGAGCTCCTGCACAGCCTGCACGCTATTCACTTCCTCTTGGGTGCCATCAGCGCCGGCACGCAACCCAACGAGGTGTTCTACCAAACAGCCACAAGATAATCAGCCACCATCAAGTTCGCAGACACCGCAGTATATCCGGAATCACGCGCCGAGGTTCCTCGTGGAGTTGAAGATAAGGCAGAGCGTCGCCGCGTACTCTTCAAGTTCAGCCAGCGACCTACAAGAGTACCAGTACCCACGTGAGCCATGAACCACTTACCATACAGCCAAATCTGCGTACACGGGCGTTGCTTGCGCGGCGCCGACTCTCTCCACCGCTGCGATCGCCTGCTTCTTGACCATTTTGCCGAATCCGACCGCGAAATTCGTCAGTTTGCCGATGCCCGCAGCAGCGACGTTCGCAGGTGGTGGTGGAGGCGACGGAGGCTCTGTCTTCGTGTGTCCAGATCCGTGTGGGAGCTTCTCCATTGCAATGAACGGGAAAGAACGGGCGAGTTGCACACGTTCAGTCTTGGCGAACTCAAGAAACTGGTCGAACTCCTTGAGGACCACAGTCTTTGCCTCGGCAGACGACAACGGCAGCAGCATCTACAAGCTCCACGTCAGCAGAGCCGTTCAAAATGAGCAACCAACAAGTAGCAACGACTCACTGTGATCTTCTCGATGCCCTGCTTGAGACCCTGGAAAACTTCCAGTTTCGCCGGCACACCAGCCAGCCGAACGCGGTTCTGCTGCCAGATCTCCTTGGGCACGTAGAGCTTCGGCGAGAACAACGCACCCACTTGGATCGACTTCTCGATCAGCTGCATGAGGTGGAACACGCCAAACGGCTTCGTGATCGACACTTCAAAGTATCGCGCCTAATGGATCCATCAAAGTCGAGTGTCATGACGAGAGGAGACGTATCGGAACCAAAGGATTCGCACTACGTACACTGATGGAGAGCGCCGGCATCTGCTCCAGCAGCTCACGTGAGACGCATCGCTTCGGACTCAGCACCAGTCGTCCACTGCATCAACAGGACAACAAACAGCAGCGTCAGGCGTGGTTGCGATCGGAATATCAAAACAAATAGTCGCACCCCATGGCTGCAGCGAGGCGCGTCATGGACGGCGACGGCGACGTCAGCGCGTTGGCGGAGAACAGCTCGACCTCCTCTTCGTCCTCCATCTCCATCTCTTGCTCTCGCTCGCGCTCTTGCTCTTCGTCTTCCATCGCATTCGCAGCAGACGTCGCCATCTTCTTCTCCTTCAGATCTCTCTGGGAGCCGCGACGCGGTGCTTGAAGTTTCCATATCTAATGGTATTTACGGCATTGACAATACCGGTACAAACCGACAGGTCGGTTTCTAACGGACGTCAACAACCGGCTCTTGTCCCACACCACAACAAGCCAGTAGCAATAATCCTGAGTTGCATGTACTTTTATCCAATCATATCAACTTATTCCACCTAAACGTACTTATGATTTGCTATAAATATCTCCATATTCTCATGCAGCGGTTGCTGTTTGATGCCCCACGGGAACCGCCACGCACCTCGGACACGAAGATGCTGCAGGAGCACGACGATGCGATCGCCGCGCGCAAGCGACTGCCGCGCCTGCAGCCCACTGACGATGAGAGAAACCACGGCCACGGCCATGCGCGTGCGAACACGCTCAGCCACGCGGCGTCGCCGTCTCTAACCGCCAGCGGAAGCGGCAGCACGACGAGTGTGACGTCGCCCTCCAACGTGCCGACGTCGACGGCCACCGCGAATGGTGACGCAGTGCTTTCCCGCCGCGTGCATGGCGTGGCTGCAGCACCAACAGGAGGTTCTAACCAGGATGCTGTGCCGTCGTTTGCGTCCCCCGTGTCGACTGTAGGCCAGCGCAAGCAAGACCACGAGACACTGCTGAAGCCGCAGGTGGAGCTGTCGAATGGGAAGCTCAACAAGCACAGCAAGAAGATGGCTGAGGCGTCTGGAGTCGCTGACATCACAGATGTATTAGATGACGACAACAGCGGCAACAGCGGTGGGGATGGCGACGCGAGTGACACCGAGAAGGGCTCCCAGATCGAGCAGCTCCAGCGGTGGATCCACCACGTGAACCAGACCTTCGGCACGTCGTTCCTGCTGCTGGTGTGTGCGGTGTACGCCAGCCAGGGCTTCAACAGCTTCAGTGCGCTGGCTGTGAACTACTTCTTCAAGGACCATCTCAAGCTCCAGCCGGCGGAATCCCAGGCGTTGATGACTGTGATCATGTTCCCCTGGGGCATCAAGCCCGTGTACGGCATCATCTCCGACAGTCTGCCGTTCTTCAAGTACCACCGCAAGTCCTATATGATCCTGTTCAGCACCATGGGCACGATCGGCTACCTCGTGCTCTCGATCCCCGACTTCATCGACACCTCGTTCAGCGCCGTCTCCGTGCTGTTCATCAACAGCCTCTCGGCCTCCGTGATCGATGTTGTCATTGATGCTCGTGTCGTGGAGATGTCGCGTCTCGATCCCAAGAACGGAGCCAACGATCTCCAGTCGGTCTCGTGGACAGCTATGGCTGTCGGGGGCGTGCTGGGCTCGTTTCTTTCGGGCCCAGCGACCGACAACCTCGGTCCGCGCGGTGTGTTCTTCTTCGCATCACTGGGACCGATCACAGTGCTGTGCTTCTCGATCATTATGAAGGAGAGCAAGTCCCGCGTAAGTGCGCGCAACTTCGTCGCCTCTGCGAAACGCCAGGCCTACCAGCTCAAGGGTGCCGTCATGACGCCAGTGATATGGAAGTGTGCGTTGTGGGTATTCCTGTCGGGTGCCATCAGTCCCAGCTACTCGCAAGTCTTCTTTTACTTCTCGACCGACGTGCTCAAGTTCACGCCTGAGTTCCTCGGCCTGGTGTCGGCATTCGGCTTCGTGTTCTTGCTGCTGGGCACGTTGATCTACAACGCGTTCTTCAAGGACGTGTCCTTCCGCCGCATCTTCCTGATTGCTCAGCTCAGTCTGGCCACCGTGTCGCTGCTGGATGTGGTTCTCGTCACACGAGCCAACCTCCGAATGGGAATCCCAGACAAGGCGTTCGTGTTGGGTGACGCTGTCATCGCTGACGTCGTCAGCCGCCTCAAGACCATGCCTGTGCTCGTGTTGTGTGCTAAGCTCTGTCCCAAGGGCGTGGAAGGCACGCTATTCGCGCTACTCATGTCGATCTCCAACTTTTCCTACAGCACGAGCGAGTTCTGGGGCGCGTTCATCTGCCACTCGCTCGGCATCAAGAAGGACGTGTACGACGACTTGTGGATCGCCATCGTGGCTCGCAGTGTGCTCAAGCTCACGCCGATTCTGTTCCTCTTCCTGATCCCAACCACGGATCCGCAAGAAATCGTGGATCAGTTGAACTTTGAAGGCGGCGTCGGGGATTTAGAAGGCAGTGGTGCCGCTGAGGAGGATGAAAATGACAGCGACGGCTCGCCCCACGGCGTCGCGCGAGCCGACCACACAGTCCAAGGCTCGCCCGAGGCCACGCCAACACCACGCCATGCGCGTCGAGAGATCGACGTCGCCGTGTAGAATACAGGACCAGTACTGTAGAGCCATTTATTCACCAGCTACCGTAGTAAAACGAGATCAAATGCAATGAAACGCAACCGCTTGTGCCAGTGTCGCACTGGGATCCCTTGAGATGGATGGACACAAGACAGGTTCCATCGGCCGCCCGCTCGGTCTGTCTGTGGCGCTTGGATGGGCGAGGCTGTTGACTCCAGCAGGCAGGAACGTGTGATCAAGACTTGATGGCTTCCTGCCGCTGGATCTTCAGGCGTCACGAAGCCATGGCTGTTACGTCTGGGAACACTCAAGGATGAGACAGCAGCGACAGGCGTAGACTCAACCAGGGCAGGACGTCCAGTGCTGTCATCACGGTACTGTCGACGCCTCTCCAGGATCCCCAGACTATATGCTGTGGTTCGTGCCGCTCTTGATGGATTCTTCCCGCGTCCATGCACGTAACCCATTGCAGCACCGTAAAACGTTGCAGCGTCCGGCTCATGGCATCTTGTGGGTTGGGTTGGAGTGCAAGATCGAGAGCCGTACAGTACGGCGTAGCGTGTTACACCGGGCAGCGCCACCACTGCTATCCGATATGTCGCACACTCGTAGCAGGTTACTCGACGAAGATCGTTACAATGCCTGGTGCTGTATGCAGAGGAAATCATGGGCAACACCAACAAGATTGTGGTGGTGCCACAGTACCGGTACACTGTATTCACGGTCTTATCAATCACGATGCTGCAACCGCACTCGAGCTCTTCATAAAACTTCAACGTGGTCACGCGGCACTCATCAGTACCGGTACTACGAACTGTACGTAGCTGTAGCTGATTCAGCTCCCAGCCCACCGGGATTTCATTCCCACCGGGAAATCCGGCGCTCCTCCACCCACCGTAAACGCACCAGAGTCCGACGCCTACGACAGCGACCTTGCTTACATCGATGGACAGGTCCGACAACGCCAGATCCACAACTGAGGTGTACTGAGGCTCTACAGTACTGTACAGTACTGTAAAACTAGGTCCACAGTTCAAGTAACTGCTGCATGCACGGCAGTGTTGCACAAGTCCGACGATCGTACAGTAAAAGCCGCCTGCCCTTCGCGTCTTCTACGGATAGAGGCTCAGGCCATCGCCTCAAGCCAGTGAGTCATGATGACTTCGAAGTGCTCTATTGATTAGCGGCACATCCACGCGTGAGGAGATCAACGGCGGACAAGGGCGCGTAGTGCAGGCAGACAAGCCGAGCAGTTCGGCTGCACTTCAGTATACAGTACACGCTCCACAACACCCAGCAGTCGAAATGCACTGAACGAAGAGTTGGCTCAGGTGAGACCCTTGTCCTACTGTACCGAACTTCAACAAATCCAAATTGCACCAGTCGTTCCTCTGTATTCCACTGGCTCCCGGTGGTGTTTTGCCGTGCCCAATCCCGCGCAATGCTGGACGTCGCGGGGCCGAAACGGATGGATATTAATGGACGCCACAACGGGAAAACCAAATCAGGCTGGCGACACACGCGATGCAGCCAACCGAACGAATCCTGGGCGGAACTTCTGCGGGTGGAGGAGCCGAGGCCGTCTCCAAGCGTGCGCTGCGGGGAGTGCCCCGTGGTTATCAGACCGACGCAGAACCTGCGACAACTTCCCAGCCACCACGGCGATTCAAGAAATCAGCATGGTGCCCTTGTCCGCCCACATAGATTTTTTGTTAGTGGCTTTGGATGGGTTGGATAATAGCAAATCCAACCACTCAGACACACAACACACGCACGGCCGGTGCGGAAACAGGCTGGCAGGAAACAGAGACTGTGTTTGTAGGAGGAGGCACTGGTTTGCCTCCTGGTCTTCTTCTGCAGACTATACTGAAGGTCCGGTGGTGTGTCGTCGAATGGATTCAGCTGGCAAGCCTCACTCGATCATTCCTCAATTTGCGCTCCAGCTTCAACAGCTCCAACCGAGTGTCTGACCAAGCAACGCAAGTATGAACATCCGCAAGACCACGTTCGTCGCGGCGCTCACGGCCATGGCCGCCACCTCCACCTCCGTCTCGGCGCGTGGCTGTCCGTACGGCCACGACAAGGCTGCGGCTGTGGTCGCTGGCAACGAACGCCTGCTCTCCACGCCCAAGCAGAGCCAGCAGTCGTACGGCGACTACGACCAGCTCGTGGACTTCAATCTCGTGAAGAAGGACCTCACGGCGCTCATGACCAGCTCGCAGGACTTCTGGCCGGCGGACTTCGGCCACTACGGCGGCTTCTTCATCCGTCTCGCGTGGCACTGCAACGGCTCCTACCGCACGTCGGACGGCCGTGGTGGTTGCGACGGCGGGCGTATTCGCCACCTGCCAGAGCGTGGCTGGGCCGACAACACCAACTTGGACAAGGCGCTCGACCTGCTCGCTCCGATCAAGCTCAAGTACGGCACGTCGCTGTCGTGGGGCGATCTCATCACGCTCGCTGGCACGACTGCCATTGAGAGCATGGGTGGCCCAGTGCTAGGCTTCTGCGGCGGCCGCACGGACGACCTCGACGGCACCAACAGTCTGGAGCTCGGTCCCAACATCGAGCAGCAGGCCATCATGCCGTGCGCGGTGGACGGCGACTGCAAGTCGCCTCTCGGCCCAACCACGCTCGGTCTCATTTACGTAAACCCAGAGGGGCCTCAGGGCGTGCCAGACCCCGTGGGCTCGGCTCCTCAGATCCGCGATACGTTCAAGCGCATGGGCATGGACGATCGTGAGACTGTCGCGCTCGTTGGCGGCGGCCACGCGTTCGGCAAGACCCACGGCGCGTGTCCTACGGGCCCTGGTGCTGGTCCTGTCGAGAACCCAGAGTCGCCTTATGCTGGCACCTGTGGCAGCGGCCCACTCAAGGGCAAGGGCAACAACACCTTCACCAGTGGCTTCGAAGGCGCGTGGACGTTCACACCGACCAAGTGGGGCAACGGCTACTTCCGCGGCCTCACGGGTTTCCAGTGGGAGAAGTTCATCGGCCCAGGCAACCACAACCAGTGGCGCCCAGTGCCAGACACCACGCCACCAGTGCGTATGCTCACGGCCGATATTGCACTGCTCCACGACCCGAGCTACAAGGCCATCGCGACCGAGTTCGCCAGCAACCTGACGGCGCTGAACGACGCATTCTCGAAGGCGTGGTACAAGCTCACGTCGCGTGACATGGGACCAGTGACGCGCTGCAAGGGCGGCCTCGTGCCACCACCGCAGCCGTTCCAGAACCCACTGCCAGAGGCAGTGGCGCCGAACAAGCTACCAAACTACAACGCGGTTCGCCAGAAGGTCAAGGACTTGCTCAAGAAGGACATCTCGGGACTGACGGGCGACAAGGTCAACGGCCAGACGTACAACGGCGCGCTGTTCGTGCACCTCGCGTACCAGTGCGCGTCCACGTTCCGCATCACGGACTATGCTGGTGGCTGCAACGGCGCGAAGATCCGCTTCGCGCCACAGAAGGACTGGCAGGGCAACGCCGGCATGGACTCGGCCATCGCTGCGCTTGAGACCATCAAGAAGGACTTCCCGACGCTCTCCACCGCCGATCTCATCGTGCTGGCTGGCCAGGTTGCGCTTGAGGATGCTGGAAGCGAGTACATTGACTTCATTGGTGGCCGTGTGGACGCCAAGGACGGCGCCAACGTCGACAACGTTGCGCCTCGCACGTACTACCCGAACCCACTCGCTGCTGTGCGTGACGACCGCAAGGTGCGCGGTCTCTCGCCGTACGAGTACGTGGCTCTCGCTGGCCGCCCACGCAGCGCCGTCCAGCAGATGCGTCTCGGCTTCAAGGGCACGTTCACCGACAAGCTCTCGTCGGTCTCGAACGAGTTCTTCAAGGTGCTGGTGAGCAACACGTGGGTCAAGGTCAGCGAGCACGAGTACCAGGCGCAGGGCAAGAACATCTTCGTGCAGGACACGGACGTGGCGCTCATCTGGGACTCGGAGTACAAGGCGATCGTGCAGACCTTCGCAGCGGACGAGGGCGTGTTCAAGCACGTGTTCGCCGAGGCCTGGGCCAACCTCATGACCGCCGACCACTTCAGCACCAAGAATGGCTACTACTAAAGCCTAGCACCGGTAGTAGGAGCCGCCTAGTGGAGCACTAGGCGGTATCATGCATGAGCAAACTACGTCGTAAATGGGGTATAATACAACGCAGTATTTTGCTGAATTGCTTGCTGGGTTCGTCTCAGTTTGTCTGGCTCTTCACCAAAAAGATCTGGGCTCAGTTGGATGACCATCACTCGCGCGTCTGCAACGATGTAACATGTTCCAAAAGCGGTGCTCTGATTCTGGTGGACTGGGAATATGAACGGGTTAGGTGTCTGCGCCTCTATGCTATCCAATCAGATCGCTGTATTGGCTGCTCAGGGTTCTGAGGATTGCGAGAGGCCGTTTCTCCAGGAGGTTTGTTGGCGCCAAAACAGAGGGAGATGGCTTGGTGACGCGGTCTATCGCGTCCCCCGCGCGAGTGCCGCTGTTGGAACGTGGGAGTCGCACGCTCGTTGGCTCGCGCCTCTTCTCCAACGCTCACTTACGACTTTGCCGGCTCGTGCGCATTCGTCGGTCAGTTTAGGTCGTCGTAGCGTGGTCTAAAACCACCAACACCAAACGCCAACGCCAACGCCAACACTAAACGCCAGCGTCGCGCCACCCCCACCAACTATTCCAACGCCAACAACCGCCCAGAAAGTACATGACTATCCGCAAGACCACGTCCATCAAAACCAAAGGCGTCGCGATCTCCAACGCCAACACTGCAACGCTTGCCAACGTTTCCATCCCCAGCACCAACGCCAACACCAACACTTCCTCCTCGGGTATGCGTCTCCACCGCCTGCACCACGGCCACTATGCGCACCACAGCGTCGTGATCATGGCGTCGCCATCGCGCCGCACGACGCTGCTGCAGCGCCAGGTCGCGCGCGCGCTCGACTGCATCGACATGGACGAAAGTGTTGGTGAAAACGCCAACGAAATAACTGACTCGTCTTCTTCTTCTTCCTCGTCTGCTGGTGCCGCGTACGCGTCGCCGCCAACGCTGCCTGTGAAGAAGATGCCGCCGCCGTCCGCGTCGCTGGCCGCGCTGTCGGCGCCCACGTTCCAGATCTCGCCCAACGCCGTCAAGCGCAAGCGCTCGCACTCGATGGCCAGCACCGCGAGCTCCTCGTCCAGCAGCTCGGCGGTGTCCACGGCGGGCGTGGCGTCCACCACGGCGTCGGCCAGTTCGTTGGCGACGGATCTGCGCGTGGACATCGACGCGATCGACCGCGCGGCCGCCGCCAACAGCCGCGTACTGGCCAAGCGCGCCATCAAGAGCGGTGGCGTCACGCCGTCCAAGCGCTGCAACGGCAAGGACAAGAAGAAGAAGCAGAAGGTGGACGTGATCGAGCGCGCGCTCAAGCGCTTCCGTACGGAGCTGCGCGACGCCAGCGATGAGGCCAACAGTCCGGCGACGTGCTTTGAGTTTACGAGTCTGTGTCCCCAGGACGAAGCCGACAGTGCGCGTGCGGCCACGCCACGCCACCACGCGCACACGACGCAGATTGTTGTTGCCCAGGCGCAGCGTGTGCGTGTGCAGATCGGCGTAGCGGCAGCCCAAGGTGCTCGTGCGTACATGGAGGACCGGTTCCAGGTCACGGCTAAGCTGTTTGAGCACCATGAACAAAGTGCCGAAGTCCAGAGCCACGCGAGCCTGCTGGCGGTGTACGACGGCCACAACGGCGCGCTGGCGGCTGAGTACGGCGCCTCGCGGTTCCGCGAGCTGCTCTCGGACAATGAGTTTTTGCTGGATCTATGCAAGCGTCCGGTGTTTGTCGCGTTGGGTGACGACGAGATTGACCGCATTGAAAACATTTTGAAGGACGCGTTCGAGGTCGTGGACGAGGAGATCGTGGAGCTTACGATCAGCGAGGGCAAGCGCGACGGCTCGACTGTGCTGCTGGGGCTGCTGATTAGCGGCAAGCTGTTCGTGGCGAACCTGGGCGACACGCGTGGCGTGCTGGGAACGAGCGCTGTGAGTGGAGACAACGATGGAGACGAGGACGTGGTGCGCGTGTCGGTGGACCACAAGCCGGACCTCAAGGCCGAGACGGCGCGCGTGGAGGAGGCTGGTGGCAAGGTGATCTTCTCGGGCTGCTGGCGCGTGGCCCACGACGAGATCCCGCTGCGCCTCGCCGTGAGCCGCTCGTTGGGCGACCACCCGCTCAAGGCGAACCTGCCGCTGAGCTGCTCGGCGCCGCTCGTGTCGGTCGTGCCAGACATCCAAGTGCTGGATGTGAGTGGCTCGAATGACGACGTGCTGGTGTTTGCAACTGACGGCCTGTGGGACCGACTGAGCGACGACGACGCCATCCGCATCGCACGCACCAAGATCGCTGAGTACAAGGCGAGTGGGGAGCCCCACCACGGCCCAGCCAAGAACGCCATGCAGAGTGCAGCCATCGCGCTCGTGGAGACGGCGTTGGTGAAGCGCAGCATGGATAACATCACGGCCATGGTCGTGAGCTTCTCAGTGGACGAGAGCTCGCGTCTGGACGATGTTGAGACGGTGGAGGAAGAAGGGCACGCCGAGATCGACCCGGACCTCTAGACTGACAGATAGGATTGCTACCACAAGCACAACACACACAAACCCATAGAAACAGTAGAAAACCCTCATATAAAAGTAAACGCAATTGCCACCTTGTAGTCACATCCGTGTTGTTCGTGTATTTAGCTCCTCTTCCTCTGGGTACTTACTTCCTCACTCTTCTATTGCTTGTCCTCATCGTCTTCGTCTTCGTCTTCGTCATCGAAGCGATCGTCCGGCGACAGAACGACGGGCTTGATGGCCGGCTTCTGCTCCTCGTCTTCTTCTTCATCGTCTTCCGCACTGGTGACTCCCGACACTGCAGCGTTTGTGCCGCTGTCGTCTTCATCATCACTCCACGCATCCGCAACCACTGGCTTCTTGGGCTTGGGAGCGATCTTCTCCCAGCCGCGCTGGATCCCTGTCGGTGGACGCGCAGGGCGAGCGGGAGCCGCTGGTGGTGGCTGCTGACCACGCAGCGGCAAGAAGCTGAGACGACTAGCGGTAGCGGCAGCTCGCACGGCGTTCACGCCACGCACGACCTTGGACAGCGGCACTTCCGGCACAAACGCCGCCTCGTTCTTGAAGAACTGGATGCGGCGGTAGGGATCTTCACCGAACGACTCGGACGGGACCTTGTAGAACTCGGCTAGCTCGTGCATCATCTTGCGCTGTTCGACAAAACCATCACAAGGTCAGTTGGATTCTGCGGAAATCAACCTAGTCCACACAAAGACAACAGAAACGTACCTCATCCGCAGGCATTGGCCGCAGACTCACGCTGTGGCAGCTCGCATCCTGGACGATGCGCTCCAGTCGTCGTTCCACGACCAGCAGATAACTGAGGTTGGCCTTTCCCCATTCGACGAGATGTGTCGGGTAGCTGGGCGTCTTCATCTCCTGCTCAAACACCTCGGGGCTCTGGCCTGGACGTGCCAATCCCAGTGCTTCAGCAAGTCGCTGGTTGCGCATGATCTGAGCCCGTGGTGGTCCAGCGGGGGCGGCAGACGGAGGCGCACTCGACGCGCGAGCAATTGACGCACGTGGGGCGATCGCTGGCTGGGCCAAAGGCGGAGGAGCCGGCGCAGCGGAAGCGGGAAGCGCTGGGAACGCGGTCTCCTGCTGGCTGGTTCGCGTCGTCGCGACTGGTTGCTGGGTCTCATAGCTCCACGATTCAGGCACATCCTCTGCAGCTCCTGGACCGCCCAGCGGGTTCTCTCCCGTGCGCGCGACTTGAAAATTGAGCACAAGCCGATTCAGCACGCCGTGGATGTTGCGCATGTGCGCGTGGTACTCGATATCGTTCGGGAACACCACGTAGCGGTTCTCCAGACTACATACACAACCAGTCGTCAGTCGCTGGGATTCTCTTGGTGCATTCCGATCAACTAGTAGGGCATTCGTACCAGTGCGGGTCTTCACAGAGATGGTGTTCACGGCGGAAATGCGCTTCCAGACTCGAGCTACATACAGTAATAAAGCCACCATCAGTGTCCATATCCCCATACCCAATCTACTAGAAGTAATACACGGGTAGTAATACGTACTAGTTGCGGAAGTAGTCGTGGTCGATCTTGCAGAGATGGCAGCGGAAGTGGTCGCGCTCCAAGTGTTCGTACAGCTGCATATCGCCATAGAAGCGGCGCTTGCAGAACTGGCACATGGGATGGAAGTCTTTACCCGAGGCCTTGGGGCCAACTGTGCGGTTGTGGCCCACGCAGTGCATGCGCAGTCCGTTCTTGGTGAACACTTGCTGCTCCTGGATGAAAAAGTGCGTGTGCGTGAGACACAGTTCACAGAACTCGGTCGCGTGCTCAATGCGCAGATGGTCCTTGAGCTTCTGCTGCGACCCGCACACCACCTTACACTTGCGGATACGACATGCGTAGTCGCGCAGTGCGCGCAGCGTATTGTAGTGCGAACGGCACTCGTAGAAGATGATCTCTGACGCTTCGTCCATCACTGACTCGCGTCCGCCGGCAGCGGCGTCGCCCCACAGCTGGAAGCTCTCGAACGGCCGCTTGTCCCTACTCACGACCACGCGCTCCATGTGCTGCTTGCAGATCGGGCAGTTGCGGTCCGTCATGAGCATGCGCATGCGCAGCGAGCACTTGCTGCAGATGCCGTGGTGGTTGCACTCGCCCACGGCGTGGAACGCGATCGGGTCGGCGCACAACAGACAGCACTCGGCCTCATCATCCTTTTGCTCCTGCTCTTGCTCCTTCTTCTGCTTTGGCTTGGGCTTTGGCTGGTTCAGTTTCTTGGCCTGGGGCTTGGCGTCGCTGCCGTTGCCGTCGCTTCCAGCGGACGCTGCTGCAGGAGCCGTTGCCTTGCCATTCGCTGGCTGGCGGCGTCTTCGTACAGACGCCGGCACGAGTGACACGCTGCTGTTCGTAGTCTCGTCGTTCTTCTGTGGTTGCTGCTGTTGTTGGGAGCCGTTGCTTGTCTCGTTGGTCTTCTTCTTACTGCGTGGCCCACGCGGCTTCGTTTCGCGTGCTTCCACCGTAGCTGAAGAGGCCGCGAGTCGCGCTTGCGGTTGAGAGGAAGCGAGCGACGGCCGGAACTCGGTGGCGCCGGCGTTGAGCGACTCGTTCGCCATGGTGAGGAGGCGAAGCGATGCGATAGTGACGCAACTATTCGCGCTTCGGCTCACTCAACGCAGTCGAATGGCTTCTGCTCGGTTGGGTAGGAAGAAAACCGGTACAAAACCGGTATTAATTGACTCACCGGACAGAACAGTGCGGGAACAATCGTCGCGGACAGTGGTCGCATGAGTGATGGTCGTGTCGTAACTGTGTATGACTCTCATATTCGATATCGAATGTCACGGAATATAGCTCTTCGCGGATGGCTACGATACTGCAACTATGGCCGCTTGGGCAGTGCATGCAGCGCGCGGGCGATGGCTTGCGTGGCGTCGGTTAATGCGCGTAATGACTCGGCTTGGAGGCGGAGCTGCTCACGCTGGAGCGCGATCTGCTCGCTCTGGATGTCCAGCATGCGGTTCTGCACGCGCTCGTCCATCTCCAGCCGCCGGCGCTTCAGCTCCAGGCGCTCGCTTTCCACGTTGCTGTTGATGTTGGACGCGATGTCCTCGCGCTGTGGAGGAGCGTAAGATGGCGAATGATCGCTGTCGTAGTTGAAGTCCAGGCCGAAGCTCTCGTCGTCATCCTCGATCGCGATTGCTACGGGCGGCGGTGGATCCTTCCGCTTGACTTGAGAAGTCGTCGTTGATTTCTTCACAGCAGCAACGCTGCTTGTCGTCTTCACAAGTGGATGGGTAATTGTTGCCGGAATGCTCGTCGGGATATCTCGGACAGAAGCTGGATATGGTCTCTTCAGCTGCGGCGTAATTGGATTCAAAACGGCAGGAGCCAAGCTTGTTGGAATCGCATGGACTGCAGCTGGAGATGCCTTCTTCGGTTGTGGCTTCTTGGGCTGTAACTTAGCCTGCTCGAGCTGCTTCGTGTAGTCGCCGATGAGCCGATCGCACTCCTGTTCCTCGTCCGACTTTGGCCACGCCATGCCTATCGCTGTAACGTCAACCACCGCACACAACACACCACCATCCCACACTAAGCACACACACGCACGCACCCCACCGCATCCGCTCTTTGCCAGCAGCCGCATTCACTTCGTCACGCTTGTGCTTCTTCACCAGGTCGCTCACTCGCCGCCGCAGTGCGTCGCCCGTCAACTCCACGCCCGCCAGCGTCACGCGCGCAGCAATCGCCTCCCACTCCTGCTTCGACAGCCGCGCTCTTCCCCCATCGCTTGTGATATGGCCTACCACCTCTTTCATCACCGCGACGTCCTCTGTCGGCGTGTACATCGCGCGCGTCTTGCTGCTAGCGTCCATATTGCCGCGCGTTTCTCTTGGGGTGACAAGTTTTCCGCCAACTTTGTTGGTCGACTTCAACATTCAATTTCACATGTCACAAACCTCTATATAATGATACACGAGATGCAGTCATTCCGCAAATGGGGTGAGAAAGGCAACCATTCTTCATTCGTGACATTATTTGAGCACATACACCCACTCACTCTCATGCAAAAGCTGCAGCCACACTAACCAGTACAGTGCGGGGTGCTACAATAAAGAAGCACACTCACGGCGCCTTTGGCGGCTTGTTCACGACCTGCGCGTACAAGTCGCAGGCCGTCGGCTTGCCGGCCTTCGCCGTCATCGTCTCGATGCCCTCGCGGTACTTCGGATCGATCTTCTCGAGCTGCTGCAAGTACGCGTCCTTCACTGCCTTGCCACAGAAACGCAAGTACGCTGCCGTGTTGTAGTACAAGTGCTCGCGGCCTTCATCGTCCAGCACGTGCTTGAAAAACTGGCGCACTTGGTCGTACTCCGAGTCCTTGCCTTCGTGGCGGCTCGATGGCCCACGTCCGAGCGTGCCGGCCATATGCACAGCGAGCCAATTGGCCTCAGGGACGACTTGCTGGCGCTTGCTGGCGATCGACGTCGCATACGTCGGAAGCCCCACGCCATTCGCGTCCGTGCGCATCGCTCCATCGCGGCTCTGTGGGCTATTGTAGCGTGCCATGAACGGACAGTTCACTGGGATCTGGTGGTGGTTCACACCCAGGCGGTGGTACTGCGCGTCACGGTAGAAGAACATGCGCCAGTTGAGCAAGAGATCCGGACTCGGCTCGATGCCTGGCACCAAATTGCCAGGACTCATCGCCGCCTGCTCCACATCGCGATGGTAGTTTTCCGGGTTCTTATTGAGCACCAGCACACCTAACTCGTGCGGAGGGAAGTCGGCGTGCGGCCATACCTTGGTCGCATCAAACGGATCGTAGTCCACCGTCTTCGCCTCGTCCTCTGTCATGATCTGTACGTGGGCCGTCCAACGCGCCTCTTTGCCCGACGCGATGTGTTCCCAGAGATCGCGCTTCGCGAAATCCGGATCCACACCGCTCATGCGCACAGCTTCGTCCCACGTGAAGTTCTTCTTGCCCACCTCCGGCACGAAATGGTACTTGACGTAGACATACTCGTCGTCACTGTTAACCCACTTGAACGTGTGGCAGCCAAAGCCATCCATGTGACGCCAGCCCACCGGCGTGCCCGAGTCCGAGAAGAACATCGTGCCAGCGTGGAGCGACTCAGGGTTGGCCGCGAGGAAGTCGATTGTTGCCTCTGCATCCAGCAGGAAGTTCTCTGGGTTACGCTGCTGCGAGCGGATCACATCCGGGCCCTTGAGCGGGTCACGCACGAAGAAAATCGGCCAGTTGAGACCCACGAGGTCGTAGTTGCCGTCTTCCGTGTAGAACTTGATCGCGAAGCCGCGCGGATTGCGGCCAGAGTCGGGGAACTCCTTGCCGAATGTGACGGTGCTGAAGCGCGTGAACACGGGCGTCTTCTTCCCCACCGAGCTCAGGAACTGCGCCTTGCAGTACTGCGTGAGGTCTTGCGTGACTTCGAAGTAGCCAAACGCACCCGATCCGGCCGGGTGGACCATGCGCTCGAGCGTCTTGGCGCGGTTGAAAGTCTGCTGCTTCTCGAAGAGCACGCTGTCAGCAGAGACAACGCGGCCGTTGATCTGCAGCGCATGGTCCACAGTCGGCAGTGGATGGCCGAACGCCGACGTCGCGACGGTGGTGGAGTCCTGTACGGGCGTCTTGCCCGTCACCTTGCCCACCATCTTGCCCACCGACGCCGTGATGCTGCCCGTGTCCGGGTCCGTGAAGCCTGTGAGCCGCGCAGCTACAGTGCCTGGGTGCTCCATCGTGGTGGTGTGTCTTCGCGCTCCCCTTGCTTGCCTGTGTGCGAGAAAATACGCAAATGGACTTCGCTACCGGGAGTTCTTGTGGGGCCTTGCGAACGACGGAACGACAGAGAACTTGGTTCGTGGCAGTTGGCACTTCACTGGGAAGGATGTCGCTCCAACGGTGCCATCGTAGATGGAGCAGTGGTTGCGACATGGTCAGTGCTGTGGCGGTCGCAGCGCGGGTCCCACACGAAGCCTCTCAAACTGGAGCCATTCGTGTTTGAGTCTGGGACGGGTGGACGATGAAGATGAAGATCCTGAACGATGTCGAAGAGCCACCTCCGAAAAGCTCAATCGTCGATATTATTTGTCGAGAATAATCATTTCCGACAATTGTTGTCGATATTATGGCAGTATTGGGCCACGTCAGAGTCAGAATGATGATCGCGTAATCGTAATCCATGGAGCTCTTCGTTCGGAGAGTTCACAGGAACGCCCGACGGCACCACAAACACAAACAAAACGAGCCGCAACGTCGGACAAACAGGAAGCAGCAAGCATCATGGCGGTGGAGCAGCTCAAGAACACCATCAAACTGTCGGCCAAGGTCGTGGAGGGCTTCGGTCGCGGCGGCAAGCAGCTGGGCTGTCCCACGGCCAACCTCAGTCGCGAGGACCTGGACGCCGTGATTGACGAGCTGCCGTCGGGCATCTACTGCGGCTGGGCCACAGTGGACGGCACCGGCCCGTACAAGGCCGTTGCGAGCATCGGATGGAACCCGTACTTTAAAAACAAGGTGAGTGCTGTTGCTGTAGAGTAGAAGGTATGCGTCATGGTGGCTGACTGGTGGATCTCTGTTTGTTGGTTAACAGGAGAAGACGGTGGAGCCGCACTTGCTGCACAAGTTCGACAAGGACTTTTACGGCTCGCAGCTCAAGTTCCTCATGTGCGGATACCTGCGTCCGGAGATGGACTTCCCGTCGCTTGAAGCGCTCGTGGACGCGATCCAGAACGATATCACACAGGCGGACCAGTGGCTAGAGCAACCAGAGGGCAAGCCGTGGGCTGAGGACAAGTTCCTGCAGCTGTGATTAGAATGCAAGAAGCATGAGCTGGATAGAGGAAGGCGCAACTCACAATGCACGAATTATATGAGTGAGAGATGGATGACAAAACCGATTGAGTGCATTTCCAACCGCGAATAATTACTTGACCAGACGACGGCCACCCACAGCACGAGACTCCGCCGACTGACTACTCCTTGCCCAGCACGATGCACACGACGCCGATGACCATGAGCATGATGCTGGGGATCTTCTTCCGTAGATGTCGCTCGCGGAAGAGGATTCTGCCCAGTAGCACGCTCCAGATGCAGCCCGAGCGCTTGATGGCGATCACGTACGAGACTTCCAGGCGCTGCGTGGCCACCAGATTGATGTAATAGGACACAACGCTGGTCACGCCCGCGAGCACGACGAATTTCCATGGGATTTTCTGCTCCATGCCCAGTGGTTGGAGGATCTCGTGGCTTCCGATGCGTAACCGCTGGAGAATGTAGCTGCCGATGGCCACGATGATCTGGATGGCGGCGCCGAAGACCAGAGGCGACGAGTTCTGGACGCCGATCTTGTCGAACGCGTTGGAGATACTCCACAGAAACGCCACGAGGATCATGTACATGGAGCCCTTGCTGGCGTTGGCGTCGTCGCGAGGCATGTCCTTGGCGATCTGCTCGTCCTTGGAGCCCTGCAGCCAGAACCCACCAAGCACAGCGATGCTGATACCGATCACACCGGAGACCGTCGGCACTTCACCGAGAACCATGAACGCCACGACGACGAGGAACGCTGGTGTGAATGACAAGAAGGGAACTGTGGCGGACAGCGTTGAGATCTGAATACTGCGGTTGTACAGGTAGCTGGTGACGATGTTGATGAAGCCGCTGATACACACCGACGTCCAAAATAGGTGGTTGAGCGGCGGCAGCTTACCCCCGCAGTCGATCAGCGCCCACGCGCAGAAGAGCGGCGCCTGGATCAGCCCACGCGTCGCCACGAGTGTAAATGGGTCCATGAAGCGCGTGAGGTACTTGCGCAGCGGATCGCACAGCGCATTGACCACGGAGTTGAGCACGGCGATGGACACGCCGGGAGAGAGCAGCATACTGGCGACCAGTTACACCACCACACGCGTGGACGGAGTTGTGGATGGACGGAGCTTGGTGGACTGATAGTGATCCCCACACCCACAGTAAGTATGATAGTACACCGGAAGCAGCAATGCGGCGGTCTCTTCGCAGTGGGAATGGCATGGGAGATGATGGCGTGCGGCCGTCACGAGTTCAAGGGAGTCAGTGGGAGTCGGAGCTGTTGAGGTCGAGGAGCTCATTTCAATTGGCTGAATTTAATTTAGGCCAATCAAAATGCTGGGAGAACACCGATATCTGTGCTCTGATTGGCTGATTTTACGGATGTCACAGTCGTGAGTGGGATAGGGGAGGATAAAATCTCACTTTTCGATCACTGGCGGTCAACAAAATCCGATTTTTTCGCTTTCCTTGATGAGGTGACGACCACTGAGATAGAGTGATGGTCGATCTCCACGACGAGCTCCGGATCGAAAAGATACGCAGGCACTTGGAGGAACGGAGTAATGGAGCGGGCGGAGGTGAAGCAGCGCGTGCTGGCGATCGCCAGGGATATCCACGCGCTGGCGGCGAGCAGCTACGGACCCACGGGACGAGTGAAGGCGCTACAGCCGAACGAAGACGCGCCGGACGCCGTGGAGCTCACGACCAGCGCCGAACGGATC
>JAADXI010000473.1:0-20872 GCA_023337615.1 Pythium brachiatum | reverse complement strand
CGCCCTGAGCTGCTGGAGCCTGCAAATCGTACCAGCTCTTTGGTAACGTTACATGTACGTACCGGTAGTCACTACCACACTACCGACAGAAAGTCTTCCACGAGAAGCGACTTCGCGTTGAGGCTGAGCAGAGAAACGCTGAGTGGATGGAAGTCACATTCCGTCAGTTGCAGCTCCTCCATCACTCCCTGCACACGCCCTCAAACTGTCTGAAGCTCGTCCAAGATGACTGAGAGTTTTCCCGTTTAGCGCGTCGAGGGCATCGAGCGGTGGTTCGACTTGCGCTTTCCGGACAGTCCACGGTTCCGACACATCTACTTTTCTGACACGATCACCAGAGAATTGAAACTCAAATTGGGCCACGTGTATCTCGGCAGTAGCTCATTGGCTGGTTGGGCGACTACTGGTACAAGACCATCCCGAGTTCCTGTACGCGAATACCAAGATTGGTGACGTGGTCGACTTCTACACGACCAGCGACGGCGTCTTGAAGATCCCTCCATGGATGTGGTTCAAGTACGCGCTCGACGAATACTTGACAGAGGCTCCAGCTCTAAAGTTCCATCCATCGCGCGTCCGTGCGTGTATAGAGGAGAACGGCGTGGAGCAAGTGGACAACATGCAGTAACTGTGCATCGCACTAGGTGTTTGCCCGTTGAACTACCTACGTTGTGAAGCTCCAGCGTCCTCTGTACTTGGCTTGTCGGTGGACTTCTTCCATTCGACTGCCATACCAGAGAACCAACTACTGTAGACGCCAAGCCACGTCGCTTGTCTCGCGCGAGTGGCTGCATCGTTGTGAGGTGATGAAGGGAGCTTCTCCAGCTCAGGCAGTGTACGATACCCATCGCAGTTGCGTCACTCGCCGAGAAAGAACTCGGGAGGGAATGGCCATGGACTCCATCGTTGAGCCTTTGCATGGCGACGCAGCGAGTAACTAATTACTCAGTTCTATATCTCGTAGGCAGCGCAAAAACACCCGTCAATAGAAGATCGCTATCTCTAACCCTAATAAACTGATCATGAGATACATATGCTACTACCCAAATATCCACTGAAATAGGTGAGAGTGCCCTATGACAGTTCGCTCTTGAGCGCTGCCTACGAGATATAGAACTGAGTATTGTACTTCGTCCTCTGTACCCTGATGTCCATAGTCCTTTTGCTTGAGATCGATGTCTATATTGAGAGCGCGACTGATACAGTGTACCACGTAGTACAGTGTATGTCTTGTTCCGATGATCCTCCACGTCCCAACAGTCTTATGCATTGGCGTCCTCGCACCTATGCGTTGGTGTGGGCATTGTCTACGTCAGATTCGAATCGTGCACAGCGAAAGCAGTCCCCGACCGTTCTACGTGGACCCGGAGCGTCTCAAGCTCGACGAGATCATCAATTGCCACAGCGATGACCGAGAGTTTTCGCGTCAAGTCGGTCGAGGGGATTGACCGGTGGTTCTGCAAGCATGGGCAATTTCAGTACATCTTCTTCGGTATCTGCTCTTCTGACGGAATCACACATCAATTCGCCTCCTACGGGCGCGATTGGAAACCCGTGGAGCTCATTCACCACTTCTATGATGAAAAGATTGGCTGGGTAGGCACCCACTGGTACAAGAACATGCCGATTGAGTTCAAGTACGCGAATATCAAGATTGGTGACGTGATCGACTACTACACGACCAGTGACGGCGTCTTGAAGATCCCCCAATGGGCTTCTTTCAAGTTCGCAGTTGACGAATACTTGGCGGAGGCGCCGGCCTTCAAGTTCCATCCATCGCGCGTCCGTGCGTTCATCGAGGAGAACGGCGTGGACCGACTGGAACTTATGGAGTAATAGGGCGGGCAACCGGTAGTAGAGACACAGCAAACACAATCCGAAAGCTTCGATACGCTGTATTCAACATCGTCTTCCCGGTCTTTAAATGCCGTAGTGTGAGATCTGCACCTCTTCGCCGTGGTCGGCGTAGTCGCCCTGGAAGCGCTTCAGTCGGAAGTCGTACCAGCTCAATGGTCTGTAGCGTGGCGAGTCTGTCTCCTTCGCGATCACTGGCTGCACGAGTGCCTCGTACGACGGGTTGTAGAAGAACGGCGCCGAGAAGCGCTCGGAGCTCCCGTTAGCCAGCACGCGGTGTAGCGGAGCAACAAACTGGTCGTTGGACCAGATCTGGAGCATGTCACCGATGTTGATCACGTACGTATCCTTCTTCGGAGGGATGAGATACCAATCCTGGGTCTCGTGGTGGAGCACTTGGAGCGACGCGACGTCATCGTCCTGCAGCAGCACAGTCAGCCCTCCAGCATCCGTGTGGTGGTGCACGCCCATGGAATTCTCTGGATCTGGAGCCACTGGATAGTAGTTGAGACGCAAGAAGCTCGAGTTCGAATGCGCCTGCTTCTCCGTGCGGTAAAACTGATCTAAAAACGTCGCTTCCTTGCCCAATGCAAGCGCAAACAGCATGATCAAGCGTCGGCTGATGTGCTCCATGCGGCTAAAGTACTCCATCATAGCCTCATGGAAGCCAGGCAACACGTCCTCACTCAGCCACTGGTTCTGGTCTTCACCCATGCGCTTGTGGACGCTCGTATCTCCAGGGCCGTCCTCCAGCCGTCCGCCAAAGTCCAGTCCTTCTTTCCAATCGGTCTTGTTCTTCGTGAGCTCGTCATCAAAGTACCCGCGCGAGTTGGTCTCCGACCGCTTGATGGTCTTCTTCACATCCTTTGGAAGCCGGAAAAACGAGCGCATGTGCGTGCGGAACGCCGCGATCTCCTCCGCACTCACGCCGTGGTTGGAGATGTAGAAGAAGCCCCACTCTGTCGCTGCTGCGCGCAGCTCCTGGATCATCGTGCGAAGCGCCGCGTCATCGGCTCGCGTCTGCACTTCCGCGTCGCTATTGCACGCAATCAACGCGCCAATGTCGATCACTGGCACCGACAGCATCGTCTTCTCCGTCGCCATCCTCGCAGTCTCGTTCTCTATTGATCTGTGGAGCTCTTGGTGTGGACGGATCTGTGCAACCTCAATGTGGCAAGTGATTGCGTGCCACTGTCCAAGGTCTCACTTATCTGATTGGCTATAATTGGACCAATTTAACTTCTGAATTTTTGCTTTTCATAAACAGATCAGACTCATTTAGGGCATGATCTCTTTTTTTCAGATCCGGTAGTGGGCAATCTGGATCTCCTCGCCCAGATCAGCGTAGTTGCCCTCGACTCGCTTGTGGAAGAACTCGTACCAGTTCACTGTGCGGTAGTGGGGCTTTTCCTGGTCGTGTGCGAGGATCGGCTCGATGTTCGCTTCATAAACCGGCAGATAAAAGAACGGCACCGATAGCCGAGCAGAGCTGCCGCTTGATAGCACACGATGGAGCGGCGCCTGGAAGCGGTCGTTGGACCAGATCTGCAGCATGTCGCCGATGTTGATCACGAACGTGTTCTTGATGGGAGGCACAGAGACCCACTGCTGGCTGTCGCGGTGGAAAACCTGGAGAGAAGAGACTTCATCGTCTTGCAGCAACACGGTCACGGCCCCGATGTCCGTGTGTTCGTACACGCCCATGGTCTTCTCAGGCTCGGGCGAGACTGGGTAGTAGTTCAAGCGAGCGATGCTTGAGCTAGTCAGCTCGCCTTTCTCGTTCTTGTAGAACTGGTCAAGGTACATTGGGTCTTTGCCCAGCGCCACGGAGAACAGCATCGTCAAGCGACGCGCGATGAGCTGCACGCGGTCGTAGTAGTCCTGCATGGTCTTGCGGAAGCCCGGGATCGCTTCCTCAGTCAGCCACAAGTTGTGGTCGTCCTCCATGCGTTTGTGCGGAGTCTTGGAGGGCGGAACGTCTTCAAAGCGACTGCTGAGGTCGAAGATCTCCTTCCAGTCGATCTTGTTCTTGGTCAGCTCGCCATCAAAGTAGCCACGCGTGTTGCGGGCCGTTCGACGCACTTGGTTCTTCACTTCGGAGGGCAACGCGAAGAACTTGAGTGCAGCAGCTCGTAGATTCTCAATGTATTCCTCAGTGACACCGTGGTTGGCAATGTAGAAGAAGCCCCACTCCGTTGCTGCTGCACTTAGCTCCGCCACGAGCTTGTGGAAGGCAGCGCCTTCAAGTGAGCTGTCAATGGCCTTGGCTGTCACTTCCTCATCGTTCTCACAGGCGATGAGAGCGCTGATGTCGATGATAGGCACCGCGAGTGCTCCCACTTGCTGTTGCTGCACCATGGTTGTGGTTTGGTTGTTGCGGTGGTCTCGAAGAAGATTGAGAAGTGAAAGTGAACTGTTTGTTGTGGCTGAGAACAATGGAATTGAGTGCCTTCTCGCATCGAATCCTTCCGATCTTGAGTGACGTGTCAGGCGGCACCATGCCGCGCGTGCCACCTCGGACTCGCATGGATTTGTGATTGGTTCCAGTTAGTACGCTCGCGACCAATGGATGAGGCAATAGCACGGTGCAAGAAGCTGCTGTATGAAGCTTCACTAGGTACTTCAGAGTACCGGTACCGGTAGTACATACGTTGACGCATGAGGTTTCGTCCGGTGATTCTGGTCATCCTCCAACACTTCACTCGCTCTTGCACGGATCAACGGTCGTGGCTCTGCGTCAGAGGTCGCCTTCGGGAGGAAGTGCCGCCTGCATTATAGCAATGGGACCTTGCGGTCGCCCGTCTTGGGCACTTAGTCTGGAGCTACCCAAACGCCCAGAAGCTTCGTCCGCGAGGTGACGGGGTTAAACGCCAGCGTCAGCTTCGCTCCTCGCCCGTCGCAATGACGCGAGATCGGTCCAAATCCGGGCCATGCATTCCTTTTTCCGGGACTTTCCTGGCTGATGTGAAAGCCCCGCACTGAGACTGACCAGCTCTCTATTTCCCCGAATGCATCAGCTTCCATGCTGGCTACCGACCCACCAAAGCCCCGAGGGAGTGTGTCGATGTCATTCTCGATCTGGCAGCACGATCGACAACGATGGTGGGCTTCCTCACGCACGCGCTTCTCGTGCTCGTGTCGCTGGCGACTGCTATGGCTTCAAGGCGATCCACTGCACACGCTTCCGATCTTCTTCTTCCACGGCGTGACTACCAACGCGTCGAGCGGCTACAATCTTTAGCAGAACCTATCGACGGACGCGCGGCCGTTCATCTCGCTCACGTTCTGCCAGAACTTGTGCAAAGCTCGCGATCGACCAGATTCGCTCAATCACAGCCAATGACAAGCGCTTCGATAATGGCTACATCTTCATCGGCCACTCGCAGGGTGGCGCGCTCGTTCGCTCGGTGGTTGAAGAGATGGACGACCACAAGGTCCACACGTTCATCAACGTGGCGGCTGCCGCGAACGGTATCTTCTACGGTCCTTAGGCCTCGGACTTCATCGCGGGCGAGTATTTCCGCAGCGTCTTCTCGCCTCGCACGGTCGACCGCAAGCTGCTCGACTTCTCCACCTACACGGACGACGAGATCCGCAATGGCAAGATGCAGATCGACTTGATCAAGCTCCAGCTTGAACGCCCGGACCTCCAGTCGGTGGGCTCGGCTTACCAGCTAGTCCGCTCGCCAGTCAAGGCATTGTGGACCACGTACAACACGTTCATGGCTGTGATCAACAACCTCCAATCCTGCCGCAGGACCATCAAGACTACTTCCCCCCATGGCAGCTACAAGAAGAGAGAAACGCGCGCAATGTTTTGCAAGGCATGGTACGAACCCTACACGACGTACACACTGCAGCACAGCCTAGGCAACACACATTCACAATCCTACTACGTAGTATCCTGCATTCCGCGTTCTCCATTTTGCTGAGCCGTCGACGGCCCGTCGGTGGAGGCAACGCGGCTATGAGAATCTTTAAAATGTAGTCGCTTATATACTCATTACTGCAATACTAGGCATCTAAGAATCCGAAAATATATATAATAGCCTCTCGGATTATGTCGGCAGGGTCACTCGTGCGAAATCTTCGCCACAATTCCTGCGTAATCGCTGCAGTGATCGTCCACCAATACAAATTTCAAGTCAAACTCGGAGGTAACAAACGCCCGAAAACATCGGGAACATGGCCACTTCAACGCAGACCATGCATTCGCACGCGGAACCAGCGCTCTCCATCGCACGGCGGCGATGCGCTGGGCCACCACCACGCCATGCGTGCCAGGTATGTGCGTGAGAGGAGATGGCACTCGCGAACTGGCCAAGCAGCGCTCGGATTGGATCAGAAATGGCGGAGAACGGCAAAGGGAAAGACCACTACGCGGCCATGGGGGCGAGTTTGGAGTACACGGACGGCAAGACGCTGATGCGCGAGGGGCCGGAGGCGCTCCACGAGCACGTAGCGACGCGCATGGAGGCGGCCATGGGCAAGGCGCTGCCGCAGATGGAAGTGCGCTTCAAGAACCTGTCGCTGTCGGTGGAGATGGTGGTCACGACGGAGAACAACGCGCACAAGGAGCAACTGCCGACGCTGCCAAACGAACTGCTCAAGGGATGGAGTCGCTTCTCGGCCAAGAAGTCCACTGTCACCAAGCACATCCTGCACAACGTGAACGGCGTGTTCAAGCCGGGCAAGCTGACGCTCGTGCTGGGCCAGCCTGGCTCGGGCAAGTCGTCGCTGATGAAGATCCTGAGCGGTCGCTTCCCACTGGACAAGAAGGTCAAGTTCGAGGGCGAGCTGACGTACAACGGCGCTCCTCGCGAAGAGATCCTCAAGCGCATGCCGCAGTACGTGTCGTACGTGACGCAGCGCGACTTGCACTTCCCGACGCTGAGCGTGAAGGAGACGCTGGCGTTTGCGCACGAGTGCTGCGGCGGAGAGCTGTCGGCGCGTGACGAGAAGCACTTCAACAACGGCACGCTGGAGGAGAACAAGGCGGCGTTGGATGCGGCGCGTGCGCTGTACAAGCACTACCCGGACGTGGTGATCCAGCAGCTCGGTCTCGAGACCTGCCAGGACACGATCGTAGGCAACGGCATGCTTCGTGGTGTGTCTGGCGGTGAACGCAAGCGTGTGACGACGGGCGAGATGCAGTTCGGCAACAAGTACGTGACGTTCATGGACGAGATCAGTACGGGGCTGGACAGTGCGGCGACGTACGACATCATCAAGACGCAGCGCAGTATCGCGCAGAAGCTCCGCAAGACGGTGGTGATCGCGTTGTTGCAGCCATCACCAGAGGTGTTTGCGTTGTTCGACGAGGTGATGATCCTGAACGACGGCTACGTGATGTACCACGGTCCGCGGGAGCAGATCATGGACTACTTCGAGGGTCTTGGCTTCAAGTGTCCGCCACGTCGCGACCACGCCGACTACTTGATGGACTTGGGCACGAAGCAGCAGCACCAGTACGAGGTGGATCGCTTGGATGGCTCGAAGGCTCCGCGTAAGGCTCGTGACTTCGCTGTGATCTTTGAGAAATCGTCGATCCACGACGTGATGCTGGCGGATCTCCATGGCCCACACGACCCAGCGTTGCTGCGGGACAAAGAGCAGCACTTCGACGAGATCCCGGAGTTCCACCAGTCGTTTTGGGCGAGCACCAAGACGCTCGTGGCGCGTCAGACGAAGGTCACAATGCGCAACACTGCTTTTCTGAAGGGCCGTGCCATCATGATCACCTTCATGGGTCTCATCTACGGCAGCGTGTTCTGGCAATTTGACGTGAAAGACGCGCAGGTCGTGATTGGCATCCTGTACGCCACCGTGCTGTTTCTCGCTTTCGGCCAAGCGTCGCAGATCCCGACGTTTCTTGCTGCTCGAGACGTGTTCTACAAGCAGCGCGGGGCAAACTTCTACCGCACCTCCTCGTACGTGCTGGCCTGCTCGGTGAACCAGCTTCCGCTTGCGGTCTTGGAGACGCTGGTGTTCGGGTCGATGATGTATTGGATGTGCGGCTTCGTCACCGCGTTCGTGCCGTACGTCCTCTTCGAGGCGATCTTGCTGTTGACGAACCTGACGTTTGCCGCGTTCTTCTTCATGATCGCTGCCATCTCTCCTGATCTCCACGTCGCGAAGCCTCTGTCGATGGTCATGATCGTCTTCATCATTCAGTACGCGGGTTTTATCATCAGCAAGGGGCAGATGCCAGATTACTTTATCTGGGTATACTGGATCAACCCAATCGCGTGGTGCTTGCGTGCGCTGGCCATCATCCAGTACCGCGACAGCAGCTTCAACGTGGACGTTTTCGAAGGCGTCGATTACAAGGCCAAGTATGGCAAGCAGATGGGTATCTACTCGTTGAGTTTGTTCGACGTCGCCTCGGATCGCAAGTGGCTTTGGTTCGGCTACATCTTCATGGCTGCGTCGTACGTCTTCTTCATGTGGCTGTCGTACTTGGTGCTCGAGTACATTCGTTACGAGAGCCCCGAGCACGTGACTCTGAATGATGAGGATGCAACCCAAGGTATGGAACTCGAGAGTGTTGGCCCTTCCAGCACAGGCTCAGAGTATGGACTCGTGGAGACTCCACGCACCAAAACAAATGACGAGGTAGCCTTCGACATCGCGCCAACGACCCGAGAGCGCCACTTCATGCCCGTGACCCTCGCGTTCAAGGACTTGCGGTACTCGGTTCCAGACCCAAGCAACCCGAAGGAAGACTTGGAGCTGCTCAAGGGCATCTATGGCTTCGCTAAACCTGGCAAGATCACAGCGCTCATGGGTAGTTCGGGTGCTGGTAAGACGACGCTCATGGATGTGATTGCCGGTCGCAAGACTGGTGGTACGATCCGTGGCCAGATCCTGTTGAACGGCTACGAGGCTACCGACTTGGCGATTCGACGCGCCACCGGATACTGTGAGCAGATGGACATCCACTCGGAAGCTGCGACGATTCGCGAGGCGTTGACGTTCAGCGCGTTCTTGCGTCAGGACGCGAGCGTGTCGGATGCGCAGAAGTTCGACTCGGTGGAAGAGTGTCTGGACTTGCTGGACATGCGTCCGATCGCTGACCAGATCATCCGCGGCAGCTCGGTGGAGCAGATGAAGCGTCTGACTATCGGTGTGGAGTTGGCTGCGCAGCCAAGTGTGTTGTTCCTGGACGAGCCAACAAGTGGTCTGGACGCGCGATCGGCCAAGGTGATCATGGACGGCGTTCGCAAGGTCGCTGATACCGGTCGCACTGTGGTATGCACGATCCACCAGCCGTCGTGGGAGGTGTTCCAGGTGTTCGACAGCTTGCTGTTGCTGAAGCGTGGTGGTGAGACGGTGTACTTCGGCGAGTTAGGCCAGAACGCGAGCGAGCTGATCCAGTACTTCGAGTCGATTGAAGGCGTGGCGAAGCTGGAGAAGGGCTACAACCCTGCGACGTGGATGCTGGAAGTCACTGGTTCAGGCGTGGGCAACACTGCTGGTCAAGACACGGACTTCGCCAAGATCTTCGAGTCGAGTGCGCAGACGGAGTTGATGAAGGCTCTTCTTGCTGAAGACGGTGTTGATCATCCTGCCCCAGGCGTCCCCGCATTGGAGTTTGCGAGCAAGCGTGCAGCGACCGAGTCGACGCAGGCCAGACTCCTCATTCAGCGGTTCCTGCGCATGTACTGGCGCACGCCGTCGTACAACTTGACTCGTATCGTCACCAACATCTTCTTGGGACTGTTCTTCGGAGTGTCGTTTGCGAGCATCGACTACACGACGTACCAAGGCGTGAATGCTGGTGTCGGCATGATCTTCATGACCACGCTGTTCGCCGGGATCGTGTCGTTCAATAGTGTGCTTCCAATTGCGTCGGAGGAGCGTGCGTCGTTCTACCGCGAACGCAACTGCCAGACGTACAACGCTCTGTGGTACTTCGTCGGTGGTACAGTCGCCGAGATCCCGTACGTCTTCTTCAGCTCGTTCCTCTTCACGGCGATCCTGTTCCCGATGGTCGGCTTCACCGGCGTGGGGGCGTACTTCCTCTACTGGCTCAACACTGCGATGGTCGTTCTTCTCATGACCTACACCGGCCAGCTGCTTGCTTACGCGATGCCGAGTGTCGAGGTGGCTGCGATCATCGGCGTGCTGTTCAACTCGGTCTTCTTCCTGTTCATGGGCTTCAACCCGCCAGCAGCAGCGATCCCGAAGGGCTACCAATGGCTGTACCACATCGTGCCACAGAAATTCACCCTCGAGAGTCTTGCCGGTATCGCCCTTGGAAACTGCCCCAACCCGACCTCGGATGCAGCAGCGTGCCAGCGTCTTCTCCAGCTCCCACCCACAGTCCAGGATGGCATCACGGTCAAGCAGTTTATCGAAGACGTGTTCCTCATGTCGTACGACAACGTGTGGCGCAACTTCTTCATCGTGCTGGGCTACATCGTGTTCTTCCGCGTCCTCGCACTGCTCGCTCTTCGCTTCATCAACCACCAGAAGAGGTAGAGAGAGTCTGATGCCTCAAGGTGCACGACACACTGGTCACGAAGATACATTGGTCATTTTCATTCACATCCTGGTAAACTAAAACGTTTTCCGCCCGTCTTGCTCTCCTGCCTCTATGAGCCGCTGGTTCCGGATCTTCTCGGGTCTCTTCGCAGAAGCACCTTTCCGCTCGCCCTCTCACTGCCGCTCGCTGCCGCTCGCTGCCGCCTTTCCCAGCTCGTCGCATCAAAAAGGATCTCCAGGCCCCGAATACTTCTGTGCAATTCCGGAAAATACAAGCCGTTTCCCTGGCTACGCTCTCTCCATTTCCCCGAATGGACCAGCTTCCCACTTTGCCACTGCGTGTAATCGAAGGCAGTGTAGTGTACCAATGTCATTCTCGAAGTAGCATCACGATCATCAAGGATGACGGGCTTCCTCTCTCTCGCGCTTCTTGTGTTCGCGTCGTTGACGACTGCACTGGCGTCGTCCATTCCAGGTGATCCACTACTGCACACGCTGCCAATCTTCTTCTTCCACGGCGTGACTACCAACGCGACGAGCGGCTACAATCTTTAGCAGAACCTATCGACGAATGCGCGTCCGTTCATCTCGCTCACGTTCTGCCAGAACTTGTGCTCGGTCCAGGATCTGCGCTTGCAAACCAGCCTCGCGATCGACCAGTTCCGCTCGATTACGGCCAATGACAAGCGCTTTGATAATGGCTACGTGTTCATCGGCAACTCGCAGGGCGGCGCGCTCGCTCGCTCGGTGGTTGAAGAGATGGACGACCACAAGGTCTACGCACTCATCAACGTGGCGGCTGCCGCGAACGGTATCTTCTACGGTCCTCAGGCCTCGGACTTCATCGCGGGCGAGTAATTCCGCAGCGTCTTCTCGCCTCTCATGGTCGACCGCAAGCTGCTCGACTTCTCCACCTACACGGACGACGAGATCCGCAATGGCAAGATGCAGATTGACTTGATCAAGCTCCAGCTTGAACGCCCGGACCTCCAGTCGGTGGGCTCGGCTTACCAGCTAGTCCGCTCGCCAGTCAAGGCATTGTGGACCACCTACAATACGTTCATGGCCGTGACCAACAACCTCCAGACCAGCGCAGATGCGAGTGTATTGGCGGACCAGCTTCGCCGCAAACGCAACTTCCTCAAGCTCACGGCCGCGCACTTCTTCGCTTCACCACGGGACGAGATCGTGTCGCCATGGCAGTCGTCGATTCTCGGCCAGTACAATGATGTCCGCACCATGGCGGAACTGGAAGACAAGTACAGCCAGCTCAAGGTGCTCCCAATGGTCGAGACGGAGGAGTACAAGAAGGACACGTACGGACTGCGCACGCTCGATGCGAGGGGAGGACTGTTCCTCCACGTTGTCCAGAACGTCAGCCACCGCTGTTGGATGATGGATGCCGTGCCGTTTAAAGCCACGGAGGTGTGCAAGTTCCGCTCGGTGTTTGAGAAGACGCTGTACCCGCTGCTGTCGCCTGCGGCCAACTGAGCAGATAGCTGAGGGCACTGCAGCTGCCAGCAGTAAGTTGAGTTGTTTTTGAGAGAGCAAGATTTGATTGGATACATTTCCTCTTGTGGGGGTTTCTGTGTCGCCTCTCGTACTAACTTACTGCAGCACACTGTCGAGCCACTCAACTATATGTGTTTCTTCCGATACGTGATGATCCGCGCGCAGGGCCTGCCAGTCGATAGCGTGTGGAAATCGCGCGTAGAGCCACTGTAGGGCGCACAAATGCTTGCAGCACGCAAGGGTTTTGACAGCTTCTGCTGGGGCTCGTAAATCCCACAAGATCGAGTCTGGTTCGTGCTCGTTCAGAAACTCCAGCAGCTGGAGATCTCCCTCCATCACCGCCTGTTGAAAACACGAATCGCGATCCTCAAAGAGGTCTTCCTCTGCCAAGCACAGCCATTGGCACTCCTGCTGGGAAGGGTGAGCACGCAGCCACCGCAGCATGTTAAGCACGGAACCGCCCCGCTTGTTGTCGTCGTAGACGTATGAACGCTTGCTCAGCAATGCCTGGTACACGCACGACGTGCAACCGCCACTGCAATTCTCGTAGAGCCACACGAGCACATCCAGTTGGCAGGCCCCAGCGGCAGCAGCCATACTAAGCGTCACGTTCCCTTCGCTCCGGTGTTCAAACAGATACTGCACGAGTGGAAGATTCCCTCGCGCTGCTGCCCTCTCATGCGCGTAGGCTGTGCAGCCTTCCGACCGATGGGTGTTAAGCCATCGGACGACGTGGAGGTGCCCTGCTGCAGAGGCATAATCCATTGCAACCGTCGTACAACCTTCAGTACGATTGGCGTGGAGCCACTGGACAACCTCGAGCTGGCCTTCCATTGCTGCGAGATCCATAGCAAACAGAGCCGACACGTCCGGTGGATGATCGTGGAACCACTGGACGACGCGAAGCCATCCGTTCCGAGCAGCGGATCTCAAGGCATGCTCGCTGTCCCGCGTCGACTGTAGAAGGCCGTTCTCGTTCCACCAGGCGACAATCGCGAGCGCGTCATCCTCTGTGCGTACCATAGTACGGTCATAATCCCCAACGACTGACATCCCACAGGCTTGCACGAGCCATCTCGTCGAGTCCAGATGATTGCGATACAGGTAGATCACTTCGTCGGTTAGCCAGTCTCGGACGCACTGGATAAACTTCGGTCCTCCAGGGCGCACGCTTGCGTACACAAACTCGTGCCGAAGCGAGTCACACAGGTGGCTTTCCACGACGTACTCGATCACTTCTTGCGCGTCTTGTTCGAAGGAGCCACGAATCAACGCGACCTTCAAATGATCTTCACTCAGTTTATAGTCACGTCCCAGCATGTAGCGGATAATGCCAACGCTATCACTCGACGGATACGCAATAGCGTGCTCGAGAATCAGATCGACAATGCCTTGCTCCCATCGCCCTTGGTTGCTTTGGAGCAATCTTATGACACCGAGGCACTCCAGCATCGCTGTCTGTAGCTGAGCCCGACCCCCGCGCGGGTTCGTGTCACGTGAGATCGGATACACATGGCCGAAGAGCCACTGCACGATACGATACGTATCCTGTTTGCCGATGGACGCCAAGGCATCGTCTCGGCACTCGACGCACAGGTTCACAGCGCCTGGTGGACAGCACAGCTAATCGTGGCGGTTCTCCACGACCCACTGGACCATCTCCAGCGTGCCGTACGTCATCGCGACAGTTAGAGAGCGGACTGCGAGCGGCTCCGGATGCAGCGCGTGGATCCGCTGGACCATTAGGAGGTCGTTCGTCTTGATCGCGGCCTCCATAGCACACGCAAACGCGTCTTCTTGTATCGCTTCGTGGGGCTGTTGGATGCTCGACATGAAGTGAGCCACACGATCCAGCAAGAGCTCAGAACCGCTTGCAACAGCTCGGGCGAGCGAAACGCGAGGGGGATGGATCGAGACACTGCGAGATGAACCCCACAACGTGGTCCAGCGACTTGATGCGAGGATCTGCGAGCCGTAGCGCGGCCTGCACCTGCATGAGTGGATCACTAGGAGAAAACGCCATGGCCTGCGAAGCAGTCGTGGTGCTTGGAATGGAGGAATGGACTCGCCACAGGTCAGCGATAGCCGCCTCCGGTACTGTTCTGTGCTCCTCAAAGCAAACTGATGGGAGTTGGCTCGTCCAAATCTGTGACGTGGTGCACAAATCAGGTCCATCCCCATCTCACCAACTCTAGTTTCAGCCAATCAAAACTATAAACTATCTCAGCAACTGTAGTTTCAGCCAATCAGAACTATTGGATCCCGTCCCCTTCCACAATTCTGGATGGAATCCCACTCCAGGCTCGCTCAAGTCCAGCTGATCGCTCCCAGAAGCATCGACGCCCCCGTCAAACTTTGACTCAAAGAGCCGCCGATTGTACAGTACCCGATGGTGCACACGCCATCACTCATACAGGCGCAGGTGACGCTGGGTCTAGTCCACCCTCGTGTCTCTGCTCTAAGCCACGTCCTGGAACTCATCTCGCAGTGTCTCGATGTGTCTCCTCACAGCTCACTAGCGTCCGCTGCCGCCAGCGGATCTGTTCGGTTGCTGGATCGCGTCGCTTCTCGGGTTGTTAATGACACGCGACTCGATGGTGCGATGCGCGACCACGACTTTGCGCGAGCCTTGGAAGCCGCGATCAAGACCAACGACCTCGATATGGTGGAGCAGATCCACGGCTTCCATCCTAAGCCTCTCGTCATCCAGTCGTTGAAGCTCGCGTTGGCCTACGGCTCACTGGAAATGGTCCAGTGGGTCGTCGAGCACCGCCATGATCATCTGTGCTGTCCTCCTGGTGAGGCCAACCTGTGTCTCGCGTGCCTCGAAGGAGCAGTGAGCGAAGCTGGCCAGATCAGCAAGGAAGATACGTGCCGTGTGGCGCAGTGGCTATTCGAACAAGGGATCTCCCCGCTGGCATCTTTCAGACACAACAGCGGACCGATTGTGGCTGCACTGGCGTCTTCTGTGGAATTCACATAGTGGCTCCAAGAAGGGCCACCTCACACAAGATATCGCGGAACGGGTGCTTGACACGGCAGCTCGGTGCACCACAGCCAAAAACCTGAAGGTTATCAAGTACTTGGCCGATATCGACTGCATCCTGGGCGAAGACAACGTCAAGCGAGCACTGATTTACGTGTCGCTTCAGCCGAACACTCAAGCCGCAGTGGAGTCCATCATCGACAGCCGACGGTGTCAGTCATTCCGACACAAGTTTGAGTACTGTTCAGCTCGGCCGGGTGGTCCCAAATTCATTCAGTGGAACGTGGATCTGCTGGACCTAGGAGACTGACACATCTACAACTGCTTTGCTGATGGAGCTCGCTGGTTGTATGGCCATTTTGGTTCGATTCACGCGCCGCTCACCAACATCATCGATGCTCGCGCAGACGAATGGCTTGAGCTGCCTGCCGACTGCTATGGCTGGTGGTCGGCCGATGATTTCGTCACCGCTTCCTCCCGTGGGTTTCTTCGTGTGGTGCAGTGGCTTTGCCACAACCGAAGCGAAGGCTGCACTGCGTCAGCAATGGGCCACGCTGCGTTCAACGGCCATCAACATGTCGTCGAGTGGCTCCATGCAAACCGAAGCGAAGGTTGTACGACGCGCGCCATCGACGGAGCCGCGGCAAATGGCCATTTCTACGTGCTCCAGTGGCTACATGCTAACCGACAGGAAGGTTGTACAGTGAAAGCCACGGAACGAGCAGACTGGATGTGTTACGTTGGCTCCGAAGCCGCTTGCCCGAGTCTGCGTGCAATGGCTCATGTCTGGGTCCTCAGCGCGAAACTCCATCCGTGTTGCTGCGCGTTGCAGTCATGGCCGCGGATCTCCAGCTGCTCGAGTATCTCAGCTCGCACCACCGTGAACTCTTCGCACGGGACCAGCAGCGAGTGAACGAGTTGTTGGGAATGACTGCACACTGGCGTCTCTTGCAGTGGGCTCATGTACGACTAGGAGGCGATGTGGACTGGCATCAGGCGCGTCGCGCAGCCATTCGACAGCCCAAGACGGACGTGATTGCGTGGTTCGACCGTATCGTGAAGTAGTCGAGCAGTTCTTTCAGGCAGAATGTATCATCTACACCGGAATGATGCCCTCTACATCAGTGATATGATCCAGGCTGTGATCAGATCACGCACATCTTGGCGACGTTGTCGGGCGATCATGAGTTTTGAGTGGCCAGTGTGTGTACCACACCAATGTAGCCATCACACCAATACGTCACTCATTCTAATTTTAACCATCAGAAGGCCAACAACCCAAGTTCCGAAGAATCGAAGAGTTCCTGGGCATCGAATGCATCAATGGACTCATCTCTAACGGACGCCCCGCCGCTCGCGCTTGCGCACGCAACGCTACGTCTCACCCACGCATCTCTCCACGCACTGAGCCACGTCGTCTCTCTCGTCTCGCAGTATCTGGACCCGTCGCCTCACACGTCGCTGGACTTCGCTGCCGCTAGCCGCTCTACTCGATTGTTTGGCCGAGTAGCGTCTCGCGTGGTCAACGACTCTCAGCTCCATGACGCGGTTCACGACAACGCGTTTACACTCGCCAAGAGAGTCGCGATCAAGAACGACGACCTTCGTATGGTGAAGCGCATCCACGCCTTCCATCCAGAGCCAGTCGTGCTGAAGACGCTGAGAACGGCGATGGAATTCGGCTCGCTGGAGATGGTGCAGTGGGTCATCAAATACCGCCACGATCGCCTTTGCTGTCCACCTGGAGTTGGCAGTCTTTGTGAATCGTGTCTTCAAAGTGCTGTTGGCTCCATCGGCATGAAAGACCCGTACCGCATCGTGAGGTGGCTCGTGGACCGAGGATTCTCGCAAGCATCAATCGTGGGATCAAGCTGCCAGGGCTCGCCTCTCTCCATGAGTCTGGATCTCACGCGGTGGTTAAATGAGACCCGCCATCTCACACAAGAGATGATGAAGAATCTTTTCCATGGGGTCGTCATGGGTGCCTCTGTTGATGATCGCATCGTCCAGTACTTGGTCGAGACCGGCTACACGTCAGACGAAGAGTCCTTGAAGCGGACCTTGATCCGTGCGTCGCTCCTACCGAACAAGCAGAACGTAGTCGAGTACATCGTGGGCAGTCCTCTGTGTGATCCAATTCGCCACAAGTTTGAGTATGCGTCCGTGCGGCCTGGAGGCGCGAAGATCATTCAGTGGAGTGTCGACCATCTTCAACCAGACGAATACTCTCTATACAGTCACCGCGTTGAGGGAGTTCGTTGGTTGTACGAGAAGCTTCCATTAGCACGAGCGCGGTTGGATCAGATTTACGGTTACGACGAGCAAGAGCTGTTGGATTTGTACGAATGGCTCCATGCCACCAAGCGCGGGAACTGGTGTTCGGATCTCACGAAGAAGGCTGCGACTTTTGGATCGCTACAGGTTCTCCAGTGGCTTCAATTGCACCTCCGTGAATGTATTACGGCGGCTTTGAGGCCCATGGATGCTGCAGGCAACCGCCGCGAATACTTCCAGTGGCTCGACGCCGATCGATGTTTTTCGTCCTCGGCGATGGACGTCGCTGCTGCCAAAGGCCATCTCCACGTCGTCCAGTGGCTTCACGCCAATCGAACGGAAGGCTGCACCGCCAAAGCTCTCACGGAAGCAGCAACAAATGGTCACCTGGAGGTTGTCCAATGGCTTTGTTACCACCGAATGGAAGGCTGCACGGCAACAGCGATGGCAGCGGCAGCGGCGTGCGGACAGTTAGAGATACTGATTTGGCTCCACGAGAATAGAGGCGATGGATGCACTGCGTGCTGCCTGCTTTGCGTACTGCACGACCCACACAAGTCGATGAGCATTCACGGCGAAATGCTGCCTGTGATCAACACGCTGAAGTGGCTTTGTACGCAGTCTACGGAGACAACCTGTCTTGGAGATTGTATCGGGATTCGCAATGGTGCGATGCCGTTGTTTAGTGAGGCGATCGCGACAGATCTGCAGTTGATCGAGTATTGATGCCGTGCAAGACGAACTCGGCGACCCTGTCGGTATGTACGACTACTTAGGCGAGAGTGACCACCTTCAAGTCATCCAGTGGATCCATGCTCACTTTGGACAAAGCATTGACTGGCGTGAAGTGCGTGACGCCAACGAATCGAACAGCATCAGAGCATGGCTCCACACGGTCGTGAGCTAAAAATCGTCGTTTGATATGTGGGCTTATAATCCACGTAACAGGCATTCTGCGGTGGTAGATCTTTTCGCCATCTTGCTGCTGTTGGACGATAGAGAGATGGAACCCATGATCGAATCACTGGACGCAGTTCTTGTGTTGTCGCGTCAGTATTTATAACCTGAACTCCATCGATCCTGCTCAACGCCAAACAAATACCGCGGCGTTCCTGAAGCAGCAAGCACGACCGCGTCAGCTCCGTTGCCTGGAATTGCACATCACTGACTATGGGAGATCATGGTAACAACACGCTTGAGGAAGGCGGAGGCGGCGTCTTCCTCACGGAGGCGCGCATCCGCAACTCCAAGAACCCCGCGCGTGAGATCAATGATATGGAGCCGGTCGTCTCGGGCGTCTCGCAAATGGCGCAGTCCACACTGCTATTGAAAAAGCGCAAGGAGATGCGGGAGATCGACGACGCGCTGGACTTTATGAAAGAAGAGTACGGCCAGCGGATCGAAGCGTGTGACGCAAGGCAGCGTGAATTGGAGCGCAAGCAACAGGAAATGAAAGACCAAGTCACGCGGTTCGAGAAGTTTATCAAAGAAAACGACTCGAAGCGAACGCGGGCCGAGCTGAAAGCCAAGTCGGAACACCGACTAGCAGAGACCAACGAGCAGCGCAAGAAGCAACTCATACAACAGCTCGAGAAGGACCTGAAGGAGCGTGAGGTACTGGAAAAGAAGCGAGGTACTGTACAGGCGATCTAGCGCTATATACTGGGTGTTGTTGGCTGATTTTGGCGGTGTGAGTGCTCAGATCAACTGCTCAAGTATCGCATGTACTTGGAGGCGACGGTGGACGCCTCAGACGGCGAATACGAGGAGATCGGCGACATCCTCAACCGGTACGCGACGCTCGTGGACACGAACAAAGATCTCAAGAACCAAGTGCGGCTGGCGGAGGTCGATGTACGTGTGTATCGGAGACCTTCCCACTATATGGAACCGCTTGGTGACCCCTACGCGGACTTCCATGACACTGTAGACCGACCAACTGCGGCAAAAGATCCGCCAACTCAAGGTCGAGACCCAGAACCTCGTGCTTGTCCAGAACAGCAGCATCCACGGGTGCGTACTTGCTGAGTCCTCTTTACGGTCTCCGTTAAAACAGGGAAAGGCCTTACATTATGTGATCTGTGGCGTGCCACAGCTACCAGCAGCACCTTGAAGGACTGCGGACCGAGGCCATGAAACTGGATCTGGATCGCCAACGTAACGACCGCATCTCGAACGACCGCAGTCGCGAGTCGGGGCAGATCATCATGACGGTGACCAACTTGTACAACCGTTGTCGCCTCAGTCTGGGCGACAAGCTGCCCGTGCTACGGGAGCAGGACATGGACATCGGCCAGTACATGCACAGCCTACTGAAGGTGATCGCCTCGCGCATCATGGATCTTGACTACATCGTGTCCAACTACAAGGAGCAGGTGAGCACAATACACTGATGTTGAGCTGCTGATTGATTGATGTGGTTCATTCTTTAAATGTTGTTGGTTCTAGCAAAACGCCTTCAAGAGTGGAGCCGTGAATGGAGGAGTGGGAGGTGGCAATGCTGCGGCAGACCAGCAGCAAGGTAGTAAAGCCAGTAAAGCGGCTGCGTCCACGAAGCTGCCGCCACTAACATGATCATCTCGAGTGCTGGAACTTTGCAACGTCAATCATTCAGTAGTTGAAGCTGAGCAGTCGAGTGATCTTCCTCCAAATACAAGCCGGTACCTTGTTTTAAACTGTTTAGAACAGTGTAACTTTGTTCTCTCGCACGACTCCGCCCCCTTTCGCAAGCCCAGAAACTTGGGTTTTACTCTATGGCACCCAAGGTTTTACGGTTGTTTGTTGAAGATAACACCAGACGTTGGATGTCACTCAAGCGGGGAGGCGGCGCGTCCATGCCTGGATGTTCCGGCGACAACCCCCTCGCAAACCCAAACATCGCACGCCAGGTTCTCCTTGCTTGCGCGGTCAACAAGCGACAGTCTCGCACCCGAAAGAAAGCAATCGCTCGGGATCCACCGACAAGAGAAACAGCCCCTCTACCAACATCTCCTCATTCCCACTCTCCGTCGCAGTGCGATTGATTGATCGGCACGGAAGATCGCATCGCAGCAACTCCATCAATTCACACCAGCTTTCGGTTCTTCCAGCTGGTTGGAACTGATTGTGCGGGAACCAAGAACGAAAGCTCGCTCGTGCTTCTGTTCCGACCTTGACTGCCTCGACAACCCACCCTCCTCCCAAGGCTTCGGTGCGTTCTTGGCGTTCTTTTTATAGGAGTCTTGCGCATGCGCCGGTTCGGCGACTGATCGACGAAGTCTCTTGTATCGGCAGAAGAAACCAGGCGCGCGCCATCCACAAGACTCCCTGCGTCGCATTGCTTTTGTTTGCGGTTGAGTTTGTGGGTTGATCCGCAGCCGTCGCCATCTTACTCTGCCTGCCAGAGATCGCATTCTCAACTCGCCGTGCTTTGCGCGTGCTTGCTCTCGTGTCTTTCAACGCCCCCAACTCACTTTCCAACACCACCGTCGCGAAAGATCCTGTGCCGCGCGTCGTCGTCGCCAGCTGTTTCCACGTTTTATTCCGGTCGGTGTTCACTCCCTTTGCTTCCTCATGATGACAGAACAGCAGATGAGGACCTCATCTGCTGTTCTGTTGGTTGGTTTTGTTGGTGTTTTTCCCCGATGTTCTGATGCGACTCCTATTCTCTTGGTTCTTGGTTCCACCAGACAGACAGGACCAGATTGAAGACCGAGTCACTCGTCATCGTCTCTCTCGATCCGTTCATTCCGACCAACACACCCTCCCCCTCCCCTGTGT
>JAADXI010000472.1:0-21018 GCA_023337615.1 Pythium brachiatum | reverse complement strand
TAATTCAGTATATCTTGTTGAGCTGCTCGTTGGCTCGGAGCTCCCGAGGGAAACGAAAACGATGAAAATGGAAATGAAGATGGAGATGCAGCGCGAGTATTTACATGAAAGAGAGCGAGACGTGTCTCGCTAGGAGTGCTATTACTACGATTAGAACACTGCGGAGGCGGCTACGTGGTGACCATGGAACGCGATTGATAAATAAAGTCCGGGCGCGGCTAGCACGTGAAGGGCATGGGGGTGCCGCTGTAGAACATCATCGCGTCGCCCATCGTCATGTAGTCTTGCACTCTCCCGGAGGGTGGTGGCAGGAACTCAACCAGCTCCTCTAGTCCTTCTTCTTCTTGGTCCAGGGTGAGGAACGATGCCGGTGGAGACACACACGTCAACACCGGCGCGGATTCCATTCGGTATCCTGGTTCATGTGTTGGCTTGGTCACGAGATGCAAATCAACGAGCTGCTTGAGCTCTTGGATGCCCTTGGAGGCCTCGTTCACTTGGCGCTGGATACCCTCTACGACATCCTGCAGCGCGGCGACTTCGCTGTGTAGCACCGCTTTCCGCTTGGCGGCTGCGCTGTTGGCGCTGGCCGATGTGGCCTTGCTGGACTTCATGGGCTTGCTCGACACGGGCGCTGGCTGCAGCTGCAACTCTCCGAGCGCCGGCTTCTTGGTGGGCGACTCGACGTTCTCGGTCTTCACGGGGTCGTCTTCTGGTCCAGCGAGTGCGAGGCTGAAGCCGCGCTTGGCCTCCCGTCGCAGAGATTTAGCGTCGACTCCCATGGGCGACAGGCGTTCCATTTCCATACTACTGGCAGACAATGTGAGGGGGCGAGTGGATCACGCAGCGAGGGAGATGCAGACGCGTGTGTGTGCGTTGGTGGAAGTGCGAATGAGACGCACGAGTAGCGGCGTGTCGGGGCGATGCAGGTGATGGGGATGCAGCGGTGTGGTGAGTAGCGGCGTTTGACTCTTGGCGATCCACCTTCAAGAGCTGTTCGTCTAGTGACATGAACCGCCGTCATCATCATGGAGTTCGAGAGCCGTCGCGGTCGGTCGTGCTACGACCAGCATTAATACTTGATTAAAGTATTTTTCTGGTTGAACCCATCTGTCGGATGGACGGAGAAACGACCCGCAACACGAGGTTTTTCAGTATGAAACAGGATAAACCTCAATTAGGCTGGTGGCTTTCGTTCCGGAGCAAGTCGGACATGTTTCCCTTACAAACGCACAGTAATTGGTGGCGTCAGTACTATGGTGACTGCAGTGGGGGGGGCTTGGCTTGACATCTCGCCCTTGCCTGCATGACTTGGCCTCTGTGTCTAGTCTGGAGCCATACAGAGAGTGAGTGGAGCAGACACGGTCGCTTTCTTGAGTCTGTCCAAACCAGAGTCTATCGAGCCTCAGGTCGGCTGACATGAGACTAACTGTGGAGATCCGACGACCACAATGGAACACTCCGCCACTTAGTCCTCACGGCCATTGCCACAGTGGCAATCGCCGTGAGGACTAAAGTGGCGGAGTGGCAATGCCACTCATGCTTCACACTCAGTTTCCATTGCCCTTTGCGATGGAAGACACCATCAATCTACGGGCTCAATCTAAGCGAGTCAGAACTGGTATCCAGCAAGTCTTGGAGCCCCGGGGCACAATGGTAACAGTCTGCAGAGGTTTTTGGACGCAACGTTTGTTCACGGCCGTGAACTGTGCCACCCACCGCGATCGCAAGGCCGTCCGAAGATTATGACCACGGATGTTCTATGCACGCCTCGCGTCGCCACAGGTGGCTCTACGTCAACGTCCTCGGCGGGCGTCCATCTTCCATCATCCGCTGGGGCTTCCGTCATCGCGCTGAGATGTCGAACAACCCGATACTCGCATACTATTGGCTTTAATAACCTACAGTAGCACATGGTTGGCTGGAATTAGTCAGAAGGGTCGCTTCAACAGCGGTTGTCTCAAACAGTACTGTACACTCTGAACGGAGATCACTTGTCACTCAGTTTGTTGAGAATGCGGTCATGAAAGGATCTTAAAAGATCCGTTCATGACGCGTGTGTTGTGTGCTGAGTCTCTATGGTCTCTTTCGTCTTCACTGCGTTCAAAGACATCTCTGGTTGCTGTGTGTGGTTCTGAATTTAGACTACTTCAACATCAATGGTGAGTTACACTGCCGCCGCTATCTTGGGTTCTAATAACACTTCACCCGTCAGAACTCAGCTCAGCGCCCAGCAAACGGCCTCTCTCCTCCTCCCTTTGTATCTGCCTCTGCATCCGCCGAGACGACGCCGTTCAGTCGCGATGCCAGCGACAATCCCTCCACTCTTGAAGCGCATTCCGTCCGAAGCTTCCGGTACTGGTTTGATCAGTCTATCCTGCCTCCGCGTAACCTCATAACCTGATTGACTGACCCTGTGTATCACTCGTGTATTCAGTGGCTGGACAATCCACTGGCCGCCGCGCTCGTACCCCGGATCCAGCGACGACCTCCAGTCGTGATGTGGTCTCCAGTCGCCGTCCCGCGCCTCCAGCGGATCCAGCAACAGCGTCAGCACTGTCAGCACCGTCAGCAGGCAGCGTGCGCGTCGTGGTGCGTTGCCGTCCCATGAACAACGCAGAGAAGACGCGTGGCGACATGCACTGCTTCCGCTTCTCCCCCAAGGAGACCCAGGAGATGCAGGTCGTGTCTTCCGCCGGCCACGGCCGAGAGCTCATTCGCAGCTTCCAGTTCGATTTCTGTGCCGGGGAAGAGCTCTCACAGGGCAACTTCTTCCGCTCCTGTGGCGTCGCTACGCTGCTGGACTCGGTGGTGGACGGGTACTTAGCCACAGTGTTCGCGTACGGGCAGACAGGCTCTGGTAAGACCTACAGCATGTCGGGCATCGAAGAACTGCTTGCGATTGCTCGTAAGAAGGCGCTAGAGGCACCGCACCAGCGCCATACAGACGGAGCCGTGGAGCTGTCTGACGGGATCATCCCTCGCGCGTTAAAGTATCTGTATGCCGTGTTTGAGAAGGCGCCCAAGGAAGTCAAGTTCGTCGTGCGCGCGTCCTACTGTGAGATCTACAACGAGCACGTGTTTGATCTGCTGAATCCAGCCTCTGGCTCGCTCCACGTGCGATGGAACGACCGCAGTGGCTTCTACGTCCAGGACTTGCTGGTGGTCCAGTGTGATACACTAGACGATCTCATGGCGGTCGTCCACGAAGGCCACCGCAACCGCAGGGTGGGGACCCACGATATGAACAAAGACTCGAGCCGCAGCCATTCGATCATGACCGTCCACGTGGACCGCGAAACTACAGATCCAAACGACGGCCACGTCGTGCGAAAGTTTGGGAAGATGTCGTTTGTGGATCTCGCGGGGAGTGAGCGCCTCAAGGAAACCAAGTCATCAAACACGGAGGAGACCAGCAACATCAACAAGAGTCTGCTGACGCTGGGCAAGGTCATTTCAGCGCTGGCATCCAAGGCAAACGCCAGCTTCATTCCCTATCGTGATAGCAAGCTGACCAAGCTGCTGATGGACTCGCTGGGCGGCAACGCGCTCACGCTGATGATCGCGTGTGTATCGCCGTCATCCCAGGCGCTGGAAGACTCGTTGAGTACATTAAACTACGCTACGCGTGCCAAGAACATCCAGAACAAGCCCACTGTGCAAGTGGATCCAATGGAGTTTGCGCTCAGCAACTTGCGCAAGGAAAACCACGTCTTACGCGCTGAAAACGAGGCGTTGCGCATGCGCGTGCGGTCGCTCATGGCCACTGGACGTGGCTCGAACAACGGTCTTGCGCAGATCCACGAAGAGGACGAGCGGCGGCTCTCAGGAGCATCGTCCAGCTCACGACTGCTGCCTCCGTTGCTAACTGAGTCGTCCCAGTTTCTTCCTACATCCGCTGCACAGGCACGAGAGAAACAACGGTCCGGGACGGCGGCATCGACGTCGTCGGTATCGTCTGGGTCGTCCAGTCCAACAGCACGTAACCAGCAGAGGAACGTGGACGCCTACAAGAACCAGCTTCTGAATCTGCAAGAAGAGAACGACAAACTCATGCGCGTGGCTACGCATAGCGAGCAGAAGATGCGGCATCTGAAAGCCGAGAACGACGCGCTGCTGGACAAACTGGCGCAGTTCCAAGCCACGAGCCGCGCTGCTGACTCGCCCACGAAACATTCCCAGGCCTCACCAAGCAAAAGCGCACGGAGATCGAACGGAGAGGAGAATCAGCAGACGACAGCAGCAGTAGAGAAGCTCAAGACGCAAGTCCAGCAGCTCCAGCAGCGAGAACAGGAGCTGATGCAGGCGCTGGTAAGGATGCAGTACCCAATTCCTCAGTCGAGGATGGACCCGCCTCTAACCACTCACATTCTTTTTCATTGTGTAGGCAAGGAGAAGCCGCGGTAACCGCGAGAACCACGATAGCTAATGCAGACCATGGACATGTAGCAATCAATGTGTCCACTGCACTGCCCCCATCCGATGAATCGTCCATGTGAGCTTGTTAGCCATGCCGCCCATCGTTCCACCTCAAATAAATGTAGCCATAACGTTATTTGATCATTTGTCTGAGTATTTATCAGACTCATCCCAAATATCCGCATATGATTGGCTGAAGCGATCAGTATCAGACGGAAGGAGCGGAGCTGAAAATCTAAAGTCTCCCGATAGAAAGGGAGCATCACCATGGCAGGCGAAGCTCCGCTCCACGCGCTGCCCACGGGCGCGGCCTCCAGCGTGCAGCACAAGCTCTGGCACGGCCGCATCCCCGTGGTCTTCTCGCTGCACGCCGCTGACGTCACCACGCTCCACGCGCCGCGGCCGTTCTACGTGTGTCTTCCTCCATCTTCCTCCCCTCTCACACAATACACTCACGTTGCTCTGTATTATGTGTAGGCGCTGCTGCCGCGCATGGGCTACCTCATCTCTCAGACGCGCGCAGTGATCGAGTACTTCCGTGATGCGGCGCCGCCCATCGCGGGGCTTCCAGGCAACTCGATTTGGTTCGAACATGACGGCCACGCGCTCAAGTGGCACTTGCCCTGCGGCCTGCTCTTCGACCTCAGCCAGCGCGACGCCTCGCAGTCGCAGCCGCTGCCCTGGCGCATCACCGTGCACTTCTCCGGCTTCCCTACTGACGAGGTGCGTTCTGGAAAACAAAGCTACTGTTTGTATTAGAGTTAGAAACTTATGGATATGAATGGGGGCAGGTGCTGCCCTGTGAGAATGAGCAAGTGGTCGAGTCGCACTTCATGCACACGCTCAAGCAGTCGGCGTTCCTGCGCACGGGCTCCACCAAGCTCATCATGGGCATGCCCGAGGCCCAGCAGACCCAGATCTGGACCAGCATCCAGCACAGTACGTCTACAAATCCCCACGAACCCTTCAGTCTACAGATATTTGATCCATTCTGCTGCCACTCTAGACGACCTCAGTGGCTTCTCCACGGCCACGCGCGACCTGCAGCTGGCTTCACAGCCCATGCGGCTCCTGCCGCTGCGTCTGTACGTGGAGAACGACCCCGTGGTGGTCCAGATGCCCCTGAGTCCGTCGCTCGCCACGCTACGCGACGCTCTCTCCACACTGTTGCCAGATCTATTTCCTCCAAACGTCGACTCGTCCAGCGACAAGGCCGTGGCCATCACGCACGGCATCTCCGTGCCCACGAGTGTGCCGCTGCTGGCGCTGTACGAGTGCCTCGCGTACCCGGACGGCTTCCTCCACATCGCCATCCGCCTCGCAGTCGTCTAAAGTTGTTGGAAACAATAGTCGCCACGTATCTGTCCGTCTGTCCATGATTTGTCTTGAGGATCGCTGGGCTTTACTTCTTGGCCTGCGCGCCTTCGTAGGTTGGCACCATGTACTTGATGTTGACGTACGCGTCGGCGCCGCCCGTCCTCTCCAGCAGCTCGAGCGTCTCCACGATCATCTCGCTCAGGTCCTTGGCACTGTGCTGCTTGAAATCCACCGCATCGCCCAGGTTCCGTCGCTTGGCTTTGAACATGTTGAGCAGCGGCAGGAGCTGGCGGTAGTACGGTACCAGCGCCTGGCCGATTCCCGGGATACACGCAAGCAGCTGCATCAATTGCAACGCGTCTCGCATGTGGGAGTCGTCCCGCAGATCCAAAATCACACGAATCGCTGGGACGACGCGAGGCAAACAGCTCAACACGCGCTCGGGAAACTGGTGGCCAAACTGCACGAGCTGGAACGCGCCTTCACGTGCTAGAAAGTTGAACGGGAAGCTCGTCTCGCGCATGCCGTCGAGGAACAGCGGCAGCATAGTCGCGTAGTCCAGTGTCTTGATGTCCTTGGTCCACCGCAAGCGCTGGCCGCCCGGTTTGCTCTCGACCATGATGGGCAGCTCGCCTCGTTGATACGCCTGTGGGAAAAACGAATGCGCGGCACTACGCTTCTTGAAAACGCCGGCAATCGGCGGCAGCGCTTGTAGCTTGGAGGCGTGGTCGTGCTTAGTATGGTCGACGTGCTTCTGGATCAGTTGCCGCGTGGGCGATGGCAATGCCAGTGCGTCCATGACCTGAGCGCGTTCGTTTTCAAACGAAATCGGCCGCTCGTCCGAGGCTTTTGCTGCTGCCGCTGCTTGGAGCTGTGGCAGTTTGTGGACTTTGCGCGCTTTCTTCTTCTGTGGCGATGGTGAATTGTGGGCATCGCTTTGGAGATTGGACGGGGAGTGGTGTCCTTGGTGGCGGATCGAGCCGATGGCCACGGCGTCCTGGTCCAGCTGCAGCCGCTGCTTCATCTTGACTTCCAGCACACCCACTGCACGCATACAAACACAGCAATACATACATCAGTATCCTCCTCTGTCCACCCGCCTACGAGGACTGGGCAAGCAATGGCCTACCATTGCGCTTGTTGTTTCCATTGGTGGGCGAGCCCGAGACCACCGACGCTGCATTCTCCCACGGCATCGTTCAGGTCTCCGTTCTACTCGTAGAGTCAGTCGACTCGCATGGAGCCTCCTCAGCACCAGCCTCTTTCTCGTGGCCATACCATATAGATAGAACCGGTGTCGCGAATACCGTCGCGCTATTTTCGCCGACCGCCGCGCAAGCGCCGCCTCTTTTGCAACGGACTGGAGGGGGGTCGAGTCCTGTCGGCTCGCTTGGCTTGGCTTCCCTTCTTCGTCTCTTCACAGCTTCTTCACCCGTCACTCGCACTGCCTTCCACCACCATGCGCGTGTTTGTGACCGACTTACACACGACGCTGGGCGCGCACACGGCGCGGCTGCTGCAGGATGCCGACCACCAGGTCTTTGGCTCTGTTCCATCGAAAGTTCAGCTTCCACTCGCCAAGCGGAAGCTGCTGGACCACCCAGCCAGCGACCGAGAAGATGCCGTCAAGGATCCCGTGGCTCTCCAGAGCGACAAGCTCTCGCTGACCAAGCTGCTCCAAAAGGCGGACGTGGTCATCGTCACGAGTCTCGCGCACGACCCGAAACCGGCCATGGAGCTGCTCAAGATCTTCGAAAAGGCGGCCGTGAACCCTCCCGAGGATGAGAATGACGGAGGCGAGCAAAGCGCAGCGGTGAAGCGCTTCGTCGCGCTCTCAAGCGTGCTCACGTGGAGCAAAAACGCCGTGTTTGCGAGCCCGAAGGAGCAACGCGGCCACAGTGAAGACGACTTCAAGACGCGCAAGCCGCAGCGCAAGTACGCCGAGCTCAAGACCGCGGAGACCCAGATCCTCAGCGCGCATCGTGCCGACGTGATCGAGACTTGTGTCGTCGCAGCGGGGCTTCTGTACGGTGGTGCGCAGTCCAGTCTGTTGCCACTCTTCCGCAACGCGTGGATGAATCCGGACCGTGAGCTGCTCGTGCCGGTCTTGCCTGGTGCGTCCACAAAGCGCGGCGAGAACCTGCTTCCGATGATCAGCGTCTACGACTTGGCCACGCTGGCCTCGCAGCTCGCGATCGCGCCGTCGCTGCCGAAAAACTACCTCATTGCCACCGACCAACCGAGCCAGAGCACGACGCTCCGGGATGTGTGCGTGGGCTTAAGCGTGTTGCTTGGAAACGGCAAGATCCGCGACCAGCCAACTGAAGAGGAAGCCGAGGCGCTGCTGGTGAATGAGGACGAAGGCGACTCGGATAACGGCGGCGATGGGCTCGGCGCGCTGCAGCTCCACTTGTGTTTTGAAGGCTCCAGCGAGACGTCGGCGATGGCTACGCTTGTGCCTGCGGAGGAATACAAGCACGTGACGTCTGGACTGCTGAGCAACTTGGCCTTCTTCGTCGAGGACTTCATCAAGTCGATGGATCTGCGCGCGCTCAAGACCGTCGTGCTCGGTCCTCCGCGCGTGGGCAAGACCATGCTCAGCCAGCGGCTCGCGAAGGACTACTATCTGCCGTACCTGACTGTCGAGTCGATTGCCCACGAGATTCTGGCGCTGGGTGCTGCGTCTCACCACAACAATGCTGAAGGCGACGATGCAGCTGAAGCAAAACCGGAGGAAGACTCGCGCAGTCCAGCGATGGAGGAAGACGAAGATCCGCAGCTCCACCAGCTCCACGCGGAGCTCCAGGCGTGGCGCGAGGCCAGCGACAAACAGGCCAACGTGGAGGATCTGCCCGAGACGACAGTCGTCTCGCTGCTGCGCTGGAAGCTGGCGAGCTCCGTGTGCCGGAACCAGGGATTTGTGCTGGATGGAGTGCCGACGTCTGCTGCTCAGGCGGCCAAGATCTTCGAACTGATTGGACACGGAGACGGAGCTGGTGGAGAAGGCGACGAGAATGGCGCGAATGCTGATGCTGACGCGAAGGCTGAATCACCAGCAGACGCAGAAGCAGGCGCCGAGGGTGAAGAAGGAGAAGGCGCCGAGGCCAAGTCGCTCGCAAAGTCTCGCTCAAAGGCGATTCTCGATCGCCTGCGTCCGAAAAAGCAAATCCAGTTCCCCAACTGCGTCATTCTGCTTCACGCACCGCAGGAATTGCTCGAGCAGCGTGCCCAGGCACTGAGCGAGGACGAAGCCGTCGGGACGGCCAACACGCAGAGCCAATTCGCAGCGAAATACGCGCTCTTCACGAGCGAACACGAAGCACTGGCGACGTTTTTCGAGCAAAAGACGAGCGGCACGGATGGTGTGGAGGTCTTGGAGCTGCATCTGGAGAGCGAAGCCAGTTACAGCGATGCGAGCGACTTGCTGGTGCAGCCTGTGAAGAAATACATGGATCAGGGAGGAGGTAAGCCACACAATTTCCACCCGACGCGCGAAGAGATCAAGCAGATGGAGCGCGACTACGCGCGCAAGAAGATGGACGAAGACACGCGTCTCCAGCAGCTCGAGCTGGAACAGGACGAGCGCGACCACGCTGCTGAACTGGCGCGAATGGAAGCCGAACGCGTCCGCCTGGAACTCATCCATCGTGAGGAAACCGAGCTGTTAGAGGCGCGAGCCAAGCCACTGCGAACATACCTCATGGACACGGTGCTTCCAAGCTTGACCGAGGGCATGCTGGAGATCGTGAAAGTGCAGCCCGACGACCCGATCGATTACTTGGCCGAGTTCCTGTTCAAAAAGGGACGCGATCTTGAAGCCCAGGGGTCGTAAACACCCACAAAGAGTGCTCAGGGGCCACTCCAGCGTGCCAGTCTTGTGTATTTCATATGCCTGTACTGCATTAAATAAACAAAACGCGCACAATATCCACCCCCACGCGCTCGCTTACCCTTCCCAGCTTAGTAGCGACCACCGCGATGGTCGCGGTGGTCGTACTGGCGTCGGTAGTCGTCGCTTCCTTGGCGAGCACGACGGTCGTCAGCAACTGGCGGTGCTCGGTTGTCGCGGTTATCGTGAAAAGGGTGCTGGTCACGATAGTGCTGGTGGTCGTGGCCCACGTGGTGCTCACCGTAGCGGTCCGCATGCGCGCCTGGAGCTCCGTATCGGTCTCGTTCACGACCGTGGCGATCTCGATCCATCCATTCTTGGGGTGAAGGACCTGGAGAACGGCCGCTGCCAAAACTTCCGCGTCGTTCACCGTCGCCACGGCCGTACAGCTCACGATTCCCGCGGCGATCACGCTGCTGGAATGAGCGGTCGTCGTAACCACGCTGACTACCGGGGGGCGACCGTGATCGATGATGCGAAGGTTCTCTATGCGGGTCGTGCATCTCGCGAAACCGCTGGCGCGATCGAGAACGCGAGCGTGAGCGACTGATCTGGGACGACTGACTTAGCTCGAGTTCTCCATGACGTTCTTCCACGACACTATGGTCGTTCTGACTTAATACCTGGCCTTCTTCGCCGTCCATCGAGCTATCGTGCGTCGCTGTAGTTGCTTGGCTCGAGTGCTGCGACTTGTCCTCCACCTTCGGGCGGTCTAACTCTTCGACTGCAACACGCTCTTGCTCTCTGGGCTCTTGGACAGGCGGACCGCGCTCTAATTCACGGGACTGACTGGCAAAATCGTGGTGAGATCCACGCCGAGGAGAGCGCGAGCGGGAACGCGACCGCCCACGCGGTCGCGCAGGCGGTGAGCGCGGTGGAAGTGGTGGCCCACCGTCGTACGGCCGCCGGCCTCGATCATCGCGGAAATCCATGTTGTGGTCTCGTGGTGGCCAGGGGCCACGATCACGGTATCGACCTTGACGAGGTGACGGCGATCGACGGCGCGGTGGCTGCGGAGGTGACGGCATCGGAGGCGGTGATCTTGCTGGGGCAGGCGACGCATGTCCATTCGCGGCAGCCATTCGTCGCGTCTCGTTCTTGAAGGTCAGCGACTGGCCCTCATCGTCCTTGAACACTCGATGAGCCTGCTCGGCATCCTCACGATTCATGTAATGCAGAAACACGAAGGATGTGCGGCCGCTCGCGAGCTGTTGCCAGTTGCGCGCGAGGATATCGCAACGTGGAACGCTGCGATTAATCGTGTAGCGCTGCGCGAGCCCCTCGCAGTACAGCTCCTTATCTCGCTGGGCGTTGAAGTGCATTCCTGTGGCCTTGCGTTCGTATCGGGCGTTGTGCATCACAAGCGTGACACGTTCGCGCAGCAACTGGGGGACGAACGACGTGCCGTACATGTGCTGCTGGTACCACTCTCGATCATCGCTCCGCTCAAACTCAAGCGTCTCGTAGCTCGGGATCGCCTTCTTCTTCTCAGCCTCTTGAGTCTTCGATTTTTCATTCTCAACCGCAGTCGCCAGAGGCGGCGCGGCCATCGACACACCAAAGAAAGCTGGTGGATGTTTCGCACTCTTGATCTGCGTGCGTGTGGGACACGACATACGAGTCGTTGCCTCTGAAAACAAAACGTTCGGAGCCTGAAGCACACTGTACCGGTCTGTCGTACATCCAAAAGCTGATACGAGGCGCGGCTGGACCTTCGCTCCACGATTGCTCTTCTGTTGCACGGTCATCAGCGACGCAGCCTTGAACAGCGAGTTGGATTTCTTCGTGAGCCGCAAAAACTCTTTCTCTCGCGGTGTGATCGGTGCCAGACGAGGCGGCACCGCATTCTTGGAACGGCGTTTCAGTGGAGCTGCGGCAGCGACGGGTGTGGACTCGACACTCGAAACTGGAGAAGCCTGTGGTACTGGTGCTGCTCGTCGAATAGCTGAGATACCGTTGGCAGACGGTCGATTTGCCTCGGGGTTGATCGTAGTCGAGACGTTGCGTTTCTTGGGGATCACGAAGGACATCGGATCATTTGCTGGTGCAGGTTCCTCCACCTTTGCTTCCTCAGGAACTGTCGCGCTTTTGACCGCTTCGACCGCATTGTCTGTATCTGACACTGCTCCTTCTTCCACATCGTCCACCGGTCCAGCCTTTTTCTTCGAGTCAGCTGAATCCACAGGAGAGGCGGCCTTCGTGGATGTCGGTGGCGCAATCTCTTCGGCTTTATCTTCGTTCTTCGGCGTCTCTGGCTCCGGAACTTTCTCGACGTCGGCATTTCCATTCGCGTCACCAGAGTCTGCTGCCGTTTGGCCGTTCTCATCACCGTCTGAAGTCAAGAGGTTAGCGATCGACACGCGAACTTCTTCACTCAGGCGTCGCACACGGCTCGAAGACTCCTGTTCCACTCCGTTTTCCCGTCCATTCTCGTCTTCCACAACTCGCTCCGGCTTGGCTCCCTTTGAAACACGCTTCGCCTCCTTCGCCTTCAAGTACTCATCCAGCGAGTCAGGATCGTCCCGCACTCGCTCGCGTTTCTTCGGCTTGGATTTGACGCCTCTCGCCTCTCGCTCTGTGCTCTCAAATTCATCCAACGATCTCGGCTTGTCCTCGCGTCGCTTCAGCGGCTTCCGTTCCTCTTTGCTCGGCTTCACACGCTGCTTCTCGTCTTCTTTTTCTCGCGACGCCACTGAAGCCGCACGTTCGACCGCTTTTTCACCGTTCACTCCACTCTCCCGATCCAGCAGATTCGACAGCGACGCCGTCTTCTTCGCGCTGCTGTTCGACGTCGTCGACAGCGGCCGCTTCAGACGCTTCCGTTCTCGCTGCTCGTCGCCATCTTCCACAGTCTTCTCTTCTTTAGACTTCACAGGACGCTTCTGGTCACGCGCTTTTCGTGGCTTTGGCTTGGAGAGTTCTTCTTCCTTGTCGCTGCCGTCCGTCGAGATCACACGCGCGCGACGCGGCGTCACCACCTTGGTCACCTTCATGGCCACCTCCTTGGTTTCCTCCACCTGAGTTTCCACCTGAGTCTCCACCGTAGTCTTTACGTGTGTTTCCTCCACCGTGGTCTTCACCGTGGTCTCCACCGTAGTCTCCACCGTGGTCTGCTCCACCACATCATTCTGTGGCTCACGCGTCTTCTTCCGTGGCCGCTTAAAGTCTGCGTCCGCCTCAGGCTTTGCTTCGATCTCCTCTTCCTTGGCTGGTTCTTCCACTGTGACGTCAGCGGCGTCCGTCTCTTTCTCCCCGTCGTCCGACGTCTTCGAGCCTCGGCGCTGGATGCGATCACGTCGCGTCTTGGCCGACTCCTCTTTCTTCGACTTTCGCTGCCGCTTTTCCTCCTCCAGCTCTTCCAGTGACTCCTGGCGCGTCATGCGAGGCCGCTTCGGCTTGGTTTCCTCCACCACAACCGCCGCTTTCGCCTCCTTCTCGCCACTGCGCGGTCGCTTCCGCGGCGCCACCGCCTTCACCGGCGTCTCCACCACCGTCGCTAACTCCGTGGACTCTTTCAGAGCCTCGCGCATCTGCAGTCGCTCGCTCCGCACCTTGAGAGGCGCAATGCCCGTCTCCGACTTGCTCTTCGCCGGCTTCTGCTGCTCCTTCCGAGGCTTCTCCACGCGTGGTTCCTTCTCCTTCTTCTTCGTCTTGGATTCCTTCTTTTTCCTCTCGCTGCCGCTTTTCCGCTGGAGCCGTGGCTTGCTCTCCACGGCCACATCTTCCTCCAGCTTCGCAGGTTTAGACTCCTCTATCTCGGGCTTCAGTGCTTCGTGCTCGCTGCTGCTGCTGTCGTCATCGTCATCCACCAGCATGCGCTTGAGCAGCGCGATCCTCTTAGGCTGTAACGCGCTGACGCCGTTGCTTCCTGTGGCTGTGGGAGCCGCCGTTGCTACCGCACTCGACGCCATGTTTCCCTGCGGTTCCATTATTTCCATGATGGTGCCCCAGGTGCCAAGATGCGACCTGGTGAGGGTCCTTGACACAATCCACCCAATCACCCAATCACCCAAAAAAACATTTGTAGGTGACGCGAAGGTTGCATGAACACTGGCCAATCGACGGACACAGCTGGTGAAATGCTGTGGACCACATGAATACCTCGAATTATTATTCAGCCGCCTCCATAAATGAATACCGAAGCGACACACAACTTGTGACTACGCCACGTAGGACGCCGTGCGCATCTTGCTGCTCTTGGACGGCGGCACGAGCGTGGGCGGCAGCTCCCCCGGCAGCTCTTCACCGTCCTTTGCCTTGTTGCATAGATACATGGCCACGGCGAACTCATCGGCGTCGAGATGGCCGTCCTTGTCCACATCCGACAGGTCCCAGATCGCCTTGAGCATCTCCTGGGAGCAGCCCGAGGCCTGCAGCGGCGCCATGCACACGGCGCCAGTCGCACGCCCGCTGCCGTCCGTGCGGAGCGTCTTGAACACGGCGTCGTACTCGGGCTTGAGCGGCGTGATCTCCCATTCGTACTGCTCGGTCGGCATCGCGAATGGGTTCGTCGCTGCACCGTCCAGCGCTGCTACCACGAGCGGATCAATCTTGTGGGTCGCGTGCTTAGGCAGCAGCGACATCAGCTTGGGGATATCCTTGGACAGCAGCTCGTCGATCTCCTGGATAGCCTTGACGTTCAATCCACTGAACTTGTGGAACTTGCGCTCGGCACACTTGCGTGTAAAGTCTTCGAGGTTGGGGAAATCGCCCGGCGGCAAGTGGTACTTGCGCTGCACTTCCCGGAAGATCTCGCCCATGTTCTGGATCAGCTCTCGCTGCTTTTTTTCCTTGCCCACCATCGCCGGCATCTTGTCCTTCAAGTAGCCAATCACGTAGGCGTGGACCTTGGCCAGTCGCGCACGCTTCACGAACTCGTTGATCTTGCGGACTGCGGCATTCTGCGGCAAGTTGCGCAGCTCCTTCATGAGATCCTTCTCCTCCGCTTCAAACAGCACCGCGTTGTCGGTGTGGAGCAGTGGCTGGTCCCAGAACGAGCCGATGAACACGCGCATGACCTCGGGCGTCTTGAGCACCTTGCCCATGGACCACATCAATGCGCCGTAGCTACTCACATACACACACGAAGAAACCACGTCAGTCCTCCTCCTCACGTGCAGCGCATCCTAAACCGGGAGATGGAGATGCAGACGGGCGTGGGATCGGATGCCGCAGTGTGTGCGGATTGCTCCGCACACACGTACGGCTGCGGGTCTGTTTTCAGGAGAGAACTGAGCTCTCTTCAGAACCCCTGCGCATGGTTCGTGTGGCTTGTTCGTCATTTCCCACTGCCACCTTGGTCTCCGTCTCCATTCTAGTACCGAAATCCATCCACTTACACTCGCATGAGCCGCTGCTGGTCGATCTGGTCGGCCTTGTTCAGCACACACCGGATCTTGTCGTCGTGGCCCTTGAGCACTTCGATCACGCGCTGGAACTCGTCCGAAATGTCCAGTTTGTGGGCGTCAAACAGCAGCAAGATCATGTCCGACCGCTCTGCGAACCACTTGGCCACGTCCACAAAGTCGTAGCCTCTCGCAATGCGTTGCTTCTCGCCTGAGAGAATACCTGGCGTGTCGATCACGGTGATATTTTCCAGCAGTGGACACGGCATCTGCGCGGCTTCAAACTTGTTGAGGAACGCCGTGCCAAACATCGAGAGCCCTCCGTACGGCAAGTCCGGTGACACAGCCACTGCATTACCAGGGATGATCCGCTCTTCTTCTCCGTGCATCACCGCAATGAACCGGTCCGTCGTGGGCTCTGGACCAATGCGTTGGCCGGGGAATGACTTGCCCAGCAAGTACTCAATGAACGAGGTCTTGCCCACCGAGTACTGGCCGATCATGAGGATCTGCGGCTTGGCGTCAAAGTCCGCGTCGCTCATCAGCGGCGAGTGGAAGTCGTCGTAGCCGTACTTCTTCTCCAGCGGCTTGAGCTTGGTGGCGTACAGTTTCTTGAGTCCGTCGATCACCGCGCGGCTTTTGTTGGCGATTTCCGCGCCCTCGCCGCTCAGGATAGTAGTGCTTCCTGGTGTGGCGCTAGCGCTCATGCTTGCGGACGCAGCGGCGGCGCCAGGCGAGCGCAGAGAGGCGTCACGCGGCGAGAACTCGGTCGGCTTCATGGGCGAATAAGGGAATTGGATGTGGCAAAACGCGGCCTAACGCGCGTCAACGGAGAGCGGGAAAGCACGCGATCGACAGCGCAGACACTGCTGGCGGAGACGCGTCCCATCCCCAGGCGCGAAGATGGCGGCCGCCGAGCGCGCGCGGAAGCCCGGAAGCGTCGCGCCGCGCCTTCTCGCGACGCCGTTCCCTTCGTCTCATCCCTGCGTGCCAAGTCCACAAGATGCGATGATGGACCAACCAACAACTCCAAATTACAGAATCAGACACGATCTTCAGACTAATCCAGTAATTTACGAGACCGAATGTTAAACAAACACACGAAACGAAACGCGAATTTTGAGAATCAAATCCAACATCAAATAAACTTAGTTCACTCAGTCTCAATACGCAACTCGCTGATACCGCATTGACGCGTCGCGGTGGTCGTACGAAGCCGCGGAGCTGCTAGGACGGGCGTGGCTGTGTGTACGGCGGTGCGTTGTGTGCTGTGGAGGCGCAGCGTAGTCGTCCATGGCGTGGGCGTGGCGGTGCACTCGAAACGGACTCCGTGGGGAGATTGGCCCAGCCGCATGCGACGTATGACGGCCCTGGTACTGATCGCGCTCATACTCATACTCATGGTGTTCGTAGCTGTGGCTGCGGTGGTGGAAGAGTCCTCGCGGCTGGGCGTCACTGCTGTACATCGATTCCTGCTGTTCATTCTCCTCAAGCTCGTCGTCTCGGCCGTGCTTGGTGCCAATAACCCGCACAAACAGATCCTCTTTCAGGTGCTGCTCCGACTGGCTGAGATGCTCCAAGTGCTGCAAATGCTCGTCCGCCGAGCGACGCTCTTCCTCCGAGACGCCGTCGCGCTGGACGTACGTGGCTGAGCCCAGCTTCTTCGGGATCTTGACGTCTGCGATCGTGTGGCTCGCTAGCTTCTTCGAGATCCGCATGGGATTGCACTTGAGACGCGACGTCAAGTACGCACGCAGCGTCGTGCCTTCCGTGATGTCCAGCACACCGCGGAAGAAGCAGTCAATGAGACCAGCAGCGAACTCTTCTTCGTGGCGAGACCATGGACCACTGCGAGCGTACGTGGGACTCTCCTTCTCCTTCTTCACGTGGGGAGGCGTTGCTGCTCGCGTCGACGAGACTGGTGTGGTCTCCGTCTTGACCTTGCGGGCTGGCGTGAGCACTGGCGTCGCGAGAGCTGGCTTCTCCTCTGGTTCGCTCTCATCCTGGGCTTGCTCGGCCTCTTCGCGGGCCTGCAGCCAGTTCTGACGCAGCTCAAACACGTGCGCCTCCGCCTCAAAGATCTCGGACGAAACGTCCTCTTCCTCTTTCCGCGTGAACGTGAGACTGCCAAGGTTCTCCGGGAACGCGCTCTTGCCCATTTTGCGAGGCGCGAGCTTCATCGACAGGATCTTGGGTGAACACTCCAGCTGCTCACACAGATACGTGACGAGCCGCATGTCCTCGTTCAGCTCCAGCGTGCCTTCCGTGAAGTACTCGACCATGGCCTTGACGTACTCCTCTTCCTGGGGCGAGTCAAATCCCGTGCGAATGATCAGCGGACGGCGGCGTTTGATATGTGGCGGTGAGGGCTTGGAACTGGTGGACGACACCGACGGACGGCGCTGCTTCTTGGGCGATTTACGGCTCCGCGACGGCGTGCCCAACGACACATCACTGGGCGATCCCGGCTCGTTCTTGAAATGCTTCTTAGCACTGAGCAACAGCGGCGACACCGGCACGTCACTGGTCGGCTCCTGGCCAGAAGTCTTCCTCTCTAGCTGGGCTTCCATCTCGCGGAAGCAGTCCCGACGTAGCCGGCCCAGGATGGCCTCCACTTCGGCTCGATCAGCCTTGTTGGGCGTTGGCTTGAGCGCCACAAACACGGACGCGCCCACTTTCCGCGGGATCTTCTTGTCCGCGATCGTCTCGGTCGCGAGCTTCATGGACACGCGGCGGCGATTGCAGCAGAGCTGCTCCGCTAGGTACTTGCGGAGCGTGGTGCCTTCAGCGATGGGTAGTGCACCACGGAGAAAGTAGAAGATCAACGCGGCTGCGTACTCCTCCTCTGCGCGCGTCCAGAAGCCGCTGCGCATGTACTTTGGGGAGGAGTCGGGCTCCTCGTCGTCGTCATCTTCGTCCACCGTGTCTGTTGCTGTCGCGATGGGCTGTGGACGTGCGTTCTTCTTACTGGTGTTGTTGTTGTCGGATGTCTTGCGTTTCTTCATGACAGCTTTGGCTGGTCGCAGCTCCGGACTCACGCGCTTCTGGATTATCGCGTCGGCCTGGAAGAGCAGATCCAGACCGGAGAAGCCGCGCTTGGGCTCCTCTGGCGCGCGCTGTGTGTTGCTGTTGGTGTTGTGGCGGTGGCGCGCTTGTTCGTCCTCGGTCTCGTCGTCGTCCCGGTCGTGCGGCGGATGGAAGTCGCTGAGGATCGCGACGGCGCTGCGCATCTCGTCGACGCTCCAGCGCGTGGACGCACGCACGGGCGAGCGCGCAGGGGAGGGCGGCGGAGAGGACTCGTAGCCACCGCCGTCATTATTGAGGATCATGGAGAGATCCATATTCGATCGGTCTCCTCTGTGGATGTGAGGGGGAGAAGAGAGGAGGAAGGCGGAAGAAGAACGAGAAATGTCCAGGAGGGGGGAGGGAGGACTGTGCGGAGGGGAGCGAAGCGAAGGAAAGCGAAAAAAACGAAAAGTGGAGGAGGAGAGGAGCCGAGGGTGACGGCCGGCTTGCTGTTGCTGACTTGCGACTGGGGGGGACAAGACCCACCCAAGCGAGCGTGTGGCAACACGACACCGACGAGTCGAGTCGACGGGCTGGCTAAAACCGAGAGAGCCCGTTCAGCACCGGGCCAGTCCCAGTACACCCCCAGTCGGTGGACTGAGTGAGTAGGAAAGGAGAAAGGTGGGTGCTGACAACAAACACAAACAAACCGAGGAGCAAAGGGGAGGATTCACCCTTCCCCCTCACACGCCCACAAACAGCGCTGTAATCTGAGTTGCACTTTGGCGATTCAGCGACTGAACGCTGGTGCCGTCGAGTGCGAAAAACCAAATGGACCGTCTGTTTCGATAGGCAGCAGAAAAAAGGCCATTTGTACGCGCGTGCGAGACGTCACGCTGGTGAGGCCGCCTTCTTTCTGCAACAAGTCACTGCAACGGCAACGAGGTACAGTACCTACGAGGTACAGTATCAAAATCGGGTAGGTTGATACGTGGAAGGGAGAGTGAGTGAAGCCCAGAAGGGAAGCAACTGCCACTCCGACCACCTTCCACGACTGGTTGGAGCAAAAATCTCCCTCCCAGTCAAGGTGCTAGAAGCAATGCGACAGGAGTCGTTGTTGACTGTCAACAACGACTCCTGTCGCATTGCTTCTAGCACCGATCCCAACTTGGGATTCCCAAGCGCATGCTGATCAGACGGAGGATAGACCCCATGAGGGACGGCGCCAACGACAGCACTACAGTGTCAAGCGGATTCGTTGAGGAGGGGAAAGTGTCGGGACTCCCGGGAGACGATCGTGGACCAAGTCGAGCCAGAGCGTCTGGCTCTGGCAGAGGCGTTGTGTGCGCGATGCTTCAGACTTTAGACCCACCAAAGGCGGAAAAGTCCGTCCGATCGACTGCCGTTAGGAGGCTGAACCAGCTGCTGTATTCTCTTCTCGCGCCAGTTTGCTTTCGTTGTGTCCACCTCCACTTGCCTGTCGTGCGTGACCTGTCGTCGACTCGAGCGAGCCAGCCAGCTCCATCCGCTTGTCACAACGCCACTCCACTCAGTGACTACCACCTGCATGGCAGCGATGGCACCGAACTCTTCCTGATCTCCACGAGCTGAGATACACTGCAACACAGTCAAGCAGTGCCCAGTGATGCAAGACACACTCGGTAAGCTCACCATTCGACACAGCGTGACTTGTGGGTCTACGGCAAGCTTTCTTCTCAATCGATGGCGAACCATCCTTCCTTTTTTGCGGGCCGGAAGGGGAAGGGGGGACGTGGCGTGGTTGCTTGTGCAGGGGCAACGGCTTGCGTGATGATGTTGGTTGTTGTCGTTGCAGTGCCTTTCTGTGAGCAGACTCTTTAGGGGTCGGGGAATCATGCCGCACTGGCACCGTCCACGTTTCGTGGTTCTTTTGACCGTAGCACTGTGTTAAAAACGGCCGGCATGTTCTCTTGAAGCGAGGGGGGCAACCATGGTCCAGCCTGGGACATCCCAGCATCAATCCCAATCGTTTGGTCCAGCGATCCAGCACGGTGGGTGCATTTGATTTGCTGCTGGCTGCTGACTTATCTGTGATGATTGATGCTCGGAGCGCTTGCTACACTTGCCCTCGATGCGGCAGGACTACCGAGTGCATGGAGTTGTCTCGGCAACAGATACAACTCGACGTCATGGAGTGGAGTTAGAACAGAGACCGGAAGGAAGACGGCCGCAGAAGTGGTTGACTTTGACGTCGACATTCACTGACAGTGAGTCACTGTATCGTGTGCAAATGGGAGGCTGTCAACGCACGATCAACATGGACTGCTGGACGAATTGCATGGAGTCAGTGAGCTGAGCGTGTTGGATCTGGCCACAGCGTCCTACACGCAGCGAACTCCGTCGAGTGCGGGTGTCCACTGGAGACCAACATGGGATGAGTTGCGTCCAGGCCAGCCTCCGTTCATCTGCTATCGCCACAGCACTCACTTTCAGGCGTTGCACGTGATGCGCGCTGTACTTTAGTACTCTCGTGCCAACAGCCCGAAAAGCAGCGAAAGCAGTCGCCAAGACTCGGCGCACCAGGCCAACCATGAGGAAACCCTGAGTGGGTTGAACCCACGATCGCCCGGCATGCAATCGATGGATCTGCAGCCTGAGATCTCGCACATGAATTCATAATTTTGCTTGAATAATCCACCCGTGGAAATCCACCGGAGTCTCCGTCCACAACTCGTTCTGTGAAGCCAACAAGCTTGAGCTTCAAGCGAGCCAGTCTCCGCAAACCTCATTGCTCGTGTATCAGTCAAGTTGCAGCCAACGGTCTGTGCGAATAAGCGTCGAGTTCAGGAAACGACGCCGCACGCTTCGTGGAAGAAACGCGGTGGCGTCACCATGGGTCGATTGCGTTGGGTGGCTGGTTGACATTTGAGGCGGGGGCAAACCAAAAGCTGCTTAACTCACTTTTGAAAAATATTGATCTGAGCACACCACGGTGTTGCCCGGCATTTCAGCTCTCGATTGCCACCGTTTTCACGTCCAAAACGACAGTTTTTCGTGAGATAC
>JAADXI010000471.1:0-21019 GCA_023337615.1 Pythium brachiatum | reverse complement strand
CCCCCCCCCCCCACGCTGGCTGCAACAAGGTCCCACCCTTCACAACAGTTCAATGAGCGTAGTCCGCCCCTCGTTCAGTGGCTGGCGGTAAGCTTTGGCGGCAAGCTTTGGCTGCTCGAGCAGATGATAACAACGTTTCAGTGCAGTAATTCATCTGCTTGCAACAGCTCAGCCCCGAGTCAACCTTGGCACGGGCGGAAACATCCTCCAGACTTGCACCCTGGCACTCGATGCCTGGTTCGGAACAGTTTACTGATCGTATCGCAGATACACGATTGAACCTAGGGGATGACCATGAACTGACCTGTTTGAGTCTCCCCCACTGTCAAAAAAATATCCATCGAGACAGAAACGCCTGGAATTCCAAGTTCTTTCTAATGGATTTGGCGTCGATCCGCATCTATTCGTCGCGCAGTGCACGTTGTAGCAGCTCGTTGGTCGTGAACATGATGGCAATGGATGGCACGACCTTGATGAAGTTGGGCAGAAGGCCCTTGTACAGCCCTCGCACGCCTTCGTTCTGGATCGTAAACCGTAGCCCGCCGAGAGTCGTCGTGTAGGCGCCACCGTCCGCCTGCAAGCCGCTCACTTGGAACCGACGACGCAACAGATCCATCGGATACGCCGCTGTTTGGCCACATGCACCAGCAACCGCACCGTAACTCAACAGCAACAGTGTGTTTGGATTGCCCTGGTCGTCCAGCGGGGCGTTGGATCGCAGTGTTTCGAAGACCATGAAGTTGAGCCCCACGTACGGCGCGACGCCCAGCACGGTCGGCGACATGCCACGATACAGACCAGCAACGCCCTCGGTGCGCGAGATGCCGCGCAGTGCGTCCCAAATGCCCTTGTACTGAGTCGTCGACAGTCCGCCTTGCACTGTGAGTCGCGCGCGCACAAAATCCAGCGGGTACGTCACAAACACAGACACCACACCGGCGACGGCACCGCCCAACAGCTTCTTCATCGGTCCAATGTGCGTCTCTCCTTCCGATAGCAGCAGTGGCTTCATGCGCTCAAACCTACAGTGGTAGCAGCAAGCGCTATTAGCATGCTAGGTCACCACGGTTAGACCCGCGAGAAAGTACGCACACCGCAAACTGGATGGCCGTGTAGGGGAACACGCGTGCGCAGTTGGCGCCGTTGCCCTTGAAGTAGCCACGGGCTCCTTCTTCCACGCCGATGCGACGCAGCGACTGCCACAGGCCCTGGTACTTGGTGCCCTTGCCGCTGCCCAGCACGTCCTGCACTTGGTACAGGATCTTGAGCCGCTCCAGAGGAGCCACGGCCGTGCGCGACGCACAGCCCGCGACTAGAAGTAAGACGCGCATCCACACGTATCAGTATGCAGTTGTTGCTTGTGACAAGAGAGCGTGCGTACGCACCGCCGCCGCAGAGCAGGTTCTGCAGGTCCTTGTCCATCATTTTGAGAAGAAACCCCGTGGAATTGGAGCTGCAAATGGCGACGGAGATGGCCAAGTGCGTCACCAGCCAACAGCCAATCGAAACACTAGATGGGGCGATATAGTCTAATAGAGGTTCTTCGATCAACGACAAAGAGGGAGTGATCGAAGTTCAGCTCTTGTGAATTTATTCATGGAGGTTAGTCGGTATATTACCGGTATATACAGTACGGTGAGAAATTGGTAATGAGGTGGACCACATCAAATTAGACCAGAAACGCGCCAACTTGTTTGTTGGCGGGTCGCGAGATTCGGGGACGAACCGCGTGGCGCTGGCGTGTTGACTGTCTACGTGTGAGTCAGGACACTGGACTACCGACATACCGACACACATTTCCATCACACCACCCACACCCACACGCAGCCAGCGCAACTCTTCACGGAACAGATCTCTCTCTTTCTTCGGTGTCCAACGCCCACCCACCGCTCATCATCTTCAGTTTCTTCTTCGTGAAGTTCACGCGGGGTTAGACGCGTCTAACCTTCGCCAACAACCTATCGTTTTCGTTGGCGCGTGTTCGTCCCATAGTTGCTCGCTGTGGTTAGTCCCCTCATCGGTCTATCTGCTGCCTTTCTCGCATCGTTTCGCTCAATACCAGCGTCATGGGGTGCAACCAGTCCAAGCAAGAGAGCGACGTGCTGATGCCACAGGCCGCGGGGCTGCGCGCCAAGCACACGGGCGGGCTGCCGCGCCACGCCCGCGAGCGTGTGACGTCGTACAACCAGGACGACCTCACGTCCGAGTTGGTGCAGCACACAACCGTGAACGATATCCACGAGGTGTTCCAGTTCGAGGACGTCATCGGCACGGGCCACTTTGGCTGCGTGAAGCGCGCCACGAGCCTCAAGTCGGGCAAGGAGTGGGCCATCAAGATCGTCAAGCTCACGAACGAGGTGGACCGCGACGCGCTGCGCAACGAGATCAACATCCTGCGGAGACTCCACCACCCGCAGATCGTGCGTGTGCTGGCCTCGTACGAAGACAAGGAAGGCATGTACATGGTCATGCAGCTGTGCAAGGGCAAGGAGCTGTACGAGCACGTGTACAAGGACAAGCGGCTCTTCAGCGAGGACGACGTGCGCAAGCTCATCCGCGCGCTGCTGCGGGCCATTGCGTTTCTGCACTCGAACTTTATCACGCACCGCGACCTCAAGCTCGAGAATCTACTGCTGGAAGACGCAGCGGACCCGACGACGCTCAAGCTGTGCGACTTTGGGCTCAGCACGCGCTTCAAGCAGGGCGAGAAGCTACAGAAGTCACTCGGGACGATCGACTACGTGGCGCCCGAGGTGCTGGACGGCGACTACAACGAGAAGTGCGACTTGTGGAGCGTCGGTGTGATCTGCTACGAGCTCATGACCGGTGTGTCTCCGTTCCACGCTGCGACCGCGGACGAGACGATGGGCAAGATCTTTGACGGTGTGCTGGTGTTCAAGGACGAGGTGTGGCGTAAGTACTCGCCCCACGCAATCACGTTCATCAAGGCGCTCGTCAAGGACGACGTGGACGTTCGGCTGTCCGCGACCCAGGCACTGAGCCACAAGTGGCTCCGTGATCTCGACCAACACGAAGTCAACACGGAGCGACTCGAGAACCACAAGCGTTTGCTCCTGACCAACATGCTGAGCTTCAGCCACTGCCGGAAAATGAAACAGACGGCGCTGCTGTCGGTCGCGCTTGGTGTGTCGGAGGACCGTATCCACCAAGCCATGGCTGCTGAGGTGTTCCACTCAATGGACACGGCGAAGGGCGGCACGCTGACGCGCGACGAGTTCTGTACCGCGATGGTCGAGTGCGGCATCTCCAACGACGACGCCTGCGAGTTGTTCACACGCATCAACCAGAGCAAGAGCGGTGAGATCAACTTTCTCGAGTTCATGGCCGCCGTCATGGATCAGCGCGACATCGGCCAGAACACGATCAAAGAAGCCTTTGGACTGCTTGACGGTGAGAAGACTGGCCGGCTTTCGATCGTCGGGCTGCAGGATGTGTTCAAGCACTCGCTCGTGCCCGAAGAAGTCAAGGAAATGATCGCGTCGGCCGACACCAAGGGCGACGGCTACGTGGATTTCGACGAGTTCCAAGACCTCTTCCGGCAACCGCAGCTCGAGACAGTCGAAGAACAGTCGGAGCGTGGGTTGTCATCCGCCTACAACAGCTTCATCGGCTCGGAAATGGACAAGGACAGCCGTGCATCAGTGAATCTGCAGCAGCGCGCGACGCTCACGAGCTCGGAAGCCGGTACGATCCCTATTATGGATGCCTACGAAAGTAAGACCAGCAGTCTGGGTGTCTCGACCGAAAGAGACACAGGCCCAGTCGCCGTATCGAGTGTGGCCATCGAGATTCCGACTGCGAACGGCACTGCGACGGCGAGGAATCCGGACGTCTCCGTCTCAACTGAGGCAGCAACACCAGACGCGATGACGAGTGCTGCACCGAGAGAGTAAGGGAGGCGGAGCGGTCTCGTCACCGAAAAGCTGTACACTGGATTGAATTGAATAGAAACTCATAACCAAAATACGACTCTCCACCTCCACAGAGCAGGAGTCTTCGTTTTTCATGTAGTGATCGACTGCTGCGCACACTGAGGAGCCTACGCCTCGTGGTCGCCGACGGGTGCCGCGGCGATCGTGTCTTTTGCGATCCATTCGGACAAGGTGTGCTATGATCCGTGCGAGCTACCGCACACACGCGAGTTCTTCAAGCCTCTATTATGAAGGAGGAGGAGTCGATTGTACTGCTTGAAACTTCATAGTAACTCGAATGCAGACGATAACCGGGACGCCATTCCGTCGGCGTCCACCGCTTGATACGATTTCTCGTCCCGATCACCGCCCACCGCCTCTCGCTCACGTTGCCTGGATCAATTGGGGCGTCTCGCGTAGTTGCGTAGCATCATCAGTGGTCGTGAAATCACCTTGTGCATCGTGTTCCTCCTTCAGCTGCGGCTCCGTGGTTGGCTCTGACACCAATCCAAGGTCCGGGATCTGCGCTGGCACAGCCGCCGCCTCCGTCGTGGGCTCTGGCTCTGTGGTCGTTTCTCCTCGTACTCGGTGCCCGCCTTCGTCCGCACTTTCCAGTGGCGCGTCATCGTCCGCATTCAGAGCCAATTTCATCGCTAGGGTCTCCCGCGGCAACTCGTCTCCAAGCTCCTCCGGATCCGATCGCACAGCAGCCGTCGTCTCTGGCGCTGCTACTGCTACTTCCACGTTCTCCTTCTCCTTCTCCTTCTCCTCCTCGTCCACAGGAGACGGCTGTGGCGCCAACGTCGCCTCCTCTTCGACTTGTGTCGGCTCTGGCTCTGGCGTCACCTTCTCTTCGACTTGTGTCGGCTCTGGCTCTGGCGTCACCTTCTCTTTCGTATCTGGCACATTCGTCTCCTCCGTCTCTTCCTTGATCCTCTCCCCTGTCTTGGCAGCCTCTCCACCACGCAGATTGCCCGTCTTCTCCCGCGGCTTCTCCGTCTGCGTCGCGCCTTTCACCACCACCAGCACCGCGGTTCTCTTCCGGTCTTTCGCGCCTGGCGGCTGCGCCGGCTTGGGCGTCGTCCCCCCGTTCTGCGGCGTCGTGGACGGCGCCTGCCACGCGACCACCGGGTCCTCGTCGCTCATCCACTTGGCAAACCGCACGATGTCGTCCGCAAAGCAGATCACGCTGAAGTACACGGCCACACACAACAGAAAGAACAACCGCAGCTGCGCGCCGCTCATCTTGCGCTCTTTCGCCGCCGCTCCGGTGGTCGCCCCTGGTGACGAAGACGCCGCTGGCTTGTCGCGGCGCTTCTTCGAATGGCTCGCCATCACAACGGTAGCATTGGCGCGTGGATCTCCACCGCTATGAGCTGCTGAGACAGCGGCTGCGTGGCCTGCGGGTGTGAGGCTGTGGCGTCTGTTTTCCACGTTGCTATCGCTTTGACGCGGCGCGTGGCGGCGGTTAAACGCCATCATCTCGGCCATTTTCGATCGGAATCGCGCGCTTCTCGCGTGAGCAGCTCACTAGCGAAGAGGTGGAAGAGAAGAGAAGCCCTGCGGTCAGCCACACACGCGTGTAGAGGCAGCAAAAGTAGTATCGCTACGAGCCAGCGAGTGAGTGACGACTCCGCCTGCGCAGTACTATGATGTGAGACGATGGATTACGGACAAGAATGGCGACTCCCCGAAGGAAAGAGCTATTCGGAACATTTGTCCATTTTGACCAAATAGGTCAATATCCAACGAAAGAAAGGACACAAGCTAGCCTAACCTAATTTCTGCGATGCTAATCACGAGAAGAAATTGAACTGGAAGCCGCTGCCGCTGCTGCTGGACGGCGCATCGCTGGCTGCAGCCCCACTGTTCTCTTGCTGCTCCCTTTTCTTCTTCTCTCGCTGCGCAATTGCCGCCAGATTGCGCTTGCCGCGACCGTAGCGAAGCTGCATCTTCATCACCTCAGAGTCGCTGCTCGTGGGCTTGCGCAGCTTCATAAAGCCCGCCGACTCGACAGTCAGCGGCGTCTCCTTCTTCGGTGCTGCAGACGCAGGGGCCTTCTTCTTCTTCTTCTTCGTCTTTGGTGCTGCTGCTGTGGCAACCGTTGCTGTCTTCGTCGCTGCTGGTGTGGCGTTCGACTTGGTCGGCTTCGCCGCCTTCGGTTTCTCTACCGGTGTCGCAGTCGCACTCGTCGTAGCGGCCACCGCAGGCTCCGACTCGACAGCATATTCGCTGTCTTCTTCAGCCGCAGCCACCTCCACTGCCGTGCTCTTCTTCTTGCTTTTCTTCTTCTTCTTCCTGTTCTTTTTCTTCTTGGGCGCGTCCTCCTGGAGCTCACCACTCAAATCGAAATCGAAGCGGAACACCGTCTTCTTGGCCGCTTCCGCAGCGTGCTTGAGCTCTGCCTGCGCCTGCTTCACCAACGCATCTGAATCCGCACCAGGCGTGCCGAATATCCGCCGTCGCGTGGGGAAATGCGACGCCAACGACCCCGCCGTCGGTTCCATTTTCGTGCCGTGGCTTGAATTGATCATTGGAGAGCTCTACATTCCGACAAAGTACGATTTCCATCTCGTACTTAGCCGAAGTCAACTTCTGCGAGCCACAAAGCAATTCGCAATTGGTGAAGCAAGAGCTCCACGCGAAAATGGGTCCGCTGTCGATCGTGTTCCTGGGTAATGCAGGTGCGTTATCTCGCTAGGAACTTCAACATCACACGCGCATGCATCTGAACTACATCCTCTTGACTGAATGATGCTGTAGCGTTGCGCCGCATGTCCAAGAGAGTCGCGGACGTGCGGTCGCCTGCAGTGAAGCAGCTGCTCGCCAACATGGAAGAGCAAGTGGTAGGTTCTCCAGTTCACGAACCACTCGCTTGCTCTGCATCCGACTGACACTGCAGCCATACAGCGTAAGGAGGAAGGCGTGGGCGTCGCGGCGCCGCAGCTCGGCGAGAACCTGCGCATGTTCCTCATGCTCAAGGACGCGCCGATGAGCGAGGACGACTTGGACGACCCGGCCTTCAAGCTGCAGTACCAGGAGTGTATCAACCCGGAGATCGTGCTGCGTTCACCTAAGCAGGCCAAGGACTTCGAAGGCTGCTTGAGTATCCCTGGCTACGTGGGCGTCGTGAAGCGAGCGCAGATGATCAAGGTCAAGTTCAGCGACTTGGAGGGTAAGCGCCACGAGAAGACGCTGCGCGACTTCCCTGCACGCATCTTCCAGCACGAACTGGACCATTTAGACGGCGTGCTGTACCTGGATCGCATGGAGAAGAACACGCTGATCCATGAAGACGAGTTCCGACTGCTGGAGCGTGACGCCATCGCCAACTTATTACAGGATTAAACAACGTCTTTATCTAGGAACCCGTGCATCTCGAGCGTCTCGGTGAGCACGTTTGGGTGGACGTCACCAAAGTCGTTGGAGCCTTTTCGCTTGTGTGTTGGAGACTGGAGCAGCACAGTGTTGAGTGGACCAACGCAGAACGCGAACAGTAGCGTCAGCGCCGAGCTAGCGAAGAGCAGGAAGCCCACGAACTTCTGGCGGATGTGCGGGGTCTTGTAGAACGCGTAGCCGTTCCAGACGTTCTCCATACACTCGAGCCGCGTCGTTAGCGGCGTCATGAACGAACTGCCGTACTCGGCCTTGGCCAGGAACTCTGGATTCCGCGCGAGACTCACTTTCGTGCCCAGGAACATCGCGCTCTGCTCTTGCAGCGGCATGATCTGGTCGTACGGGAGCTTCTTGGCGCGGATCGTGCGGTCTTCATTCACGAGAAACTGGGGCTTGCGCGTGTCAGCGTCCAGGCCTTCGGTCTTGTACAGCCAGATATCCGCGTGGGAGCCGAACAGCTCCGGATTGAGGAAGATTTGGAGCAGCTCTCGGTCTTGGAGGTACACAATGTGGACGTCCATCTGCAGTTCCATGGCAGCGTCCAGAGTCGCGAGACGCGTGAACGTGTCCACGGACTGGAACCGCGACAGGAACGCGCCTTTCTCAATCGCAATGTCCGAGTCCGTGTCGCCCACGGGAATACGGTCGTAGCCGCGCAGTACGAACAGTCCGTTGCCGAACATGAGCCAGTACGGCACGTGGTGGCGCGCGCAGAACTCGTACAGCCACCGCGCCAGCGCGTCGATCTCGAGCTGGAAGAGCTCGCTGTTGGGACAGTCGTGTGCGTGGTACGACTCCAGACAGAGCCCCACGACCAGCAGCAGCGTCGCGACATACAGAAGCAACCACAGCACAGCCACGCGACGCGTGGGACTGCCCGCTGCGAGCAGCTCCAGCGACCGCAGGCGGCGCCATTTCGGATGCGCCAACGCGTAGACCACCGCGAACACGACGACACACAGCACCAGCGGCAGGTTGGCACCCGCCACGCTCGACGGCAGCAGCACCGTCATCCCCAGCGAAGACAGAGAGACGCCTACGCAGTACGCACACGCAGGGAAGTCCCGCTGCTGATGGTGATGGTGGTGGTTGTGGGTGCGAGGGAAGACCTCTTCCCCAAGAGGGCCACGATGGATGCGGTGCTAATCCAGTACATTCGTATCCTGCGACATGTGAGAGGTGTCTGAGGCTGAGTCTCATATACGTCTGAGTCTGGCTGAGTCTGCTTCTCTCCCTTTCCTCGTCCACGTCACATGAGCCAAACTGAAACCCAAGCGATCATTAACGTACCCCTCGCGCCGCGGCCTCCTCGCTCTCGCGTCGCTCTCCTGCTGCCTCCACGACGTCCACACCAGCACCAGTATGAGTGCCAGCCACTCGCGCCCCACGCCCGCGACGTGCGCGGCGTGGCTCGGCGTGGCTTTCTGGAAAAAGCCGCTGCACCTTCTCGCCAGCGAAGAGCTCCACCACGGCCCCGCGCGCAGCCGTGACAGTCCCGCGAGCGACGGAGAAGACACATTATCGTCCGCTTCGCCATCCTCTGCGTCTGCGCCGCGTGAGATCGAGCGCACGCTGGAGCTATTCGACCTCATCATGATCGGTATCGGCGGCACAGTCGGCGCCGGCGTGTTCGCCACCGCCGGCCTCATCGCCAGCGTGTACGCCGGCCCGGGCGCCATCCTCAGCTGGCTCATCGCTGGTCTCGGCTGCATCCTCAGTGGACTTTCGTTCATGGAGCTGTCGTGCTTGATCCCGTCCGCTGGCAGCACCTACGCGTACGCGTACCACGCACTGGGCGAGCTGCCTGCCATGTTCGCGGGCTTCCTGCTCACGCTCGAGTACGGCGTCTCCAGTGCCGGCGGCGCGCGTAGCTGGAGCGACAAGTTCACGAACTGGCTCGAGACCGAGTGGCAGATCGCCGGCCCTGAGTGGATGAAGCCCAAGGACTCGACCATGGACCTGTACGCTGGACTGCTCATGGCCTCGTGCGTCATGACCGTGCTCTGCGGTATGCAGGCCGGTAAGATGCTCATCAACATCGTGACCATGACCAAGATCAGCGTGGTCGTGTTCATCATCGTCTTCGGCTTCCTCAAGTTCGACGCCGCCAACATCACGCCGTTCATCCCCGAGCAAGAAGCCAACTCGGTAGGCCAAGTCGTGTTCGGCTGGCCCGGTGTGTTCCTTGGTGCTAGTGCGAGTTTCTTTGGGTACATCGGCTACGATGAAGTGTGCTGTCTCGCTGGCGAGGCGAAGAACCCGACGCACAATATCCCACGCGCTGTGATCGGCACGATCGTTGGCGCGGCTGTGCTCTCTACGCTCGCCACGTTCTCACTTGTGGGCATGCAGCGATACACAGAGATCGACGCTGGCGAGTCGTACGGCAAGGCTTTCGAGCACGTTGGTTGGCCGTGGGCAGCGACCATCGTCTCCACCGGCGAGGTCTTCACGATGCCTATCACTACGTTTATCGGCTTCATGGCCCAGCCGCGTGTGCAGTATGCCATGGCGAAGGACGGCCTTCTCCCGGGGATCTTTGCTAGGCTGGACAAGAACGGCAACCTCTTCCACGGGACGCTGCTGTGTGGCATCGGCGTCGTGCTCATCGCGACGTTCATCCCATTCAAGATCCTTTGGGACTTCATCTCGCTCGGCATTCTCGTGGCGTTCAACCTCACGAACGCGTCTCTGCTGCTGGTGCGAGGCGCGCGGCTCAAGGACACGAGCCCTGCGAACGCGATGACGTACTCGCATCTGCTGCTTTGCTTTCTCCTCACGTCGTTTCTCGCTGCGTACCACTGGCAGAAAAGCGTCGTCGCGCCGTTTGTCGTGACCAGCGAAAACGCGGCCGACGCCTCGCACTTCCAGCACTACATGCACTCATGGGGTCCTGCTGTGGCGAGTATGAGCTCCGTCTTCGCGTTCGCGTCCATGTTCGGACTGAAATACGTTGAGTCGTCGACCCCTGTGCGGAGTACCGACCTCGAATCCAAGCGCAGCATCAATGGCGACAACGAGATCATTCTGCCAGCGTATTCCAAGAGCAAAGACGCTGATGCTGCGGCGATACGACGAGTGGGCGTGTCCTCAGACGACGAGGAGTACTGCGATCCGCCAGGCCATGGCGAGCTGGAACTGGGCCAGCTCCGGCGAGCAAAGTCCCGTGACAAGCAGCTCAACACCGCCACCACCGAGGACGAGACGCTGACCAGTGACGCGGATGTGCGCAGCCGCGAGAGCAGCGACAACGAAGACGACTCGCCCAAGGGCCTTGTGGACCGAGGAGCTGCGCCGCTGCGAGAAGAGGCAGACGAGGACGACAACAACGGTAAGCCGCTGACGTTCCAGGCGCCGCTGGTGCCGTTCTCGCCGTGCGTCGCGATCTTCTTCAACTGGTTTCTGTTCGCGCAGATGGACGCGTCATCCGTCGTGCTCATCGTCCTCTGGCTGCTACTGGCGCTGGCCGTCTACGTGAGCTACAGCGTCCACCACAGTCTTGCGCGCCAGCAGCTCACGTACCACCGTCTGAGTTGCACGTGAAGATGGCTACACTTTGGTCGTCTATCCTGTCTAAATAAATATCATGTTCAAAGGGGGAAACTGGCCCGGCACCTAAAATTTTCGCAGAATAAACTCACCAGCTGGCTAAACTTAGCGATTTGTCGTGCTCCTATTGGCTAAAATACTACCTCCACCCAGCTGGCGGGGGGAATAAAATCGATGGAAATATTCGCCGGAAGTAATCTAAAACTGAACCGAATGAGAATGGAGCCTCTCTCTTCATCGGCATTTCACCCCTTCGCGCAGAGTGAAGAGCTCCTCCACAAGTGACCCAGAAGACCTCCTCATCCATGAGCTCCCGGGAAATCCCCACGGCGCCGCTGCCGCCAGGTGACACGCTGGACGCCAGCGCTGGGATTCGCCAGTACGAACAGGCGCTGACGCGCGCGATTTCGCCCGCCACGGCCGCGCGCATGGCGCGTCTCCACGAAGAGCGACGCGAAGGCGGCTCTCCGCGCGCCGTCCACCACTCGCCACGCGCGTTTGACGCCTCCATACCCACGCTCGCGACGTTCTCACCACGGAGACGCTCAGTGCAGACCCAGCAGGTTAATGAGCTGGCTGCACGAACGGATGCGATCCAGATCTCGATTGACGAGGAGCAGAAGGAAGAGGAGAGCGACAGGACGAGTGCCAAGCCCACGCCCAAGGAGAAGGAGTTTGAAGAGAAGGAGCCGGGCTCGCCGTTGGACACGGGCGACGGCTGTCTGATTTGTATGGACGAGTTCTCGGCGCGGCGCAAGGCGTATCCGCTGCCGTGTACGGGCAGCTGCACGGGCGCGTTCGTGCACTACCGCTGTATTATGGCGTGGCTGGGCCAGTCGGGAAGCTGTCCGTTATGTCGCGGGCCCTGTGATCCACTGGTGCTGCAGCCGCTGCAGAAACTGGAAGTACAGGATATCGGCAAGGTGTCACTCCAGCCAGTGCCGCTGGACGCGGGCATCATCCGCTGCTACGTGAAGCAGATCTATCGTGGGATGTTCAAACAGTATGGGTATGAGCTGTATCTCCAGGGCCAGATCGGCACGCAGGAAGAAGACAAGTTCCTATTGGCGTCGCGGCGCCAAGTGCGGTCCAATATGACTGCGAACTACACCATCCACACAGACAAGGAGTGCTCCGACGCCCAGCGCATCGGGCGTATGGGCTCCAACTTTCTCGGCACGTGCTTTACCATGTACGACAACGGCCGCGACCCTCAGAAACTCGCCAAGATCCAGGACGCCGTCAACTCGGACGAAGTGGCTCAGAACGTTCTCCAGATCCGAGAGGAGATGGGCTGCGTGACCTACGAGCCCAACCGCACAAGCGTCGGACCGCGGAAGATGCGGGTCGTCGTGCCGGCAGTCGATGAAGAAGGTATCTCGTCCAAGGTCGTGCGGCCCATGAGCCGGCAGGACCGACTCGTGACGCGTCTCGGCGGTGGCGATCTGCGCGATCTCATGAAGTTTACGAACCGCGAGCCCGTGTTCCGTGAAGATCTCGGCGCGTACTGTCTCGACTTTGGCGGCCGTGTGTCCATGGCGTCGGTCAAAAATTTCCAGCTTATCAACTCCGACGACCCGTCCATGGGCAACATCCTGCAGTTTGGCCGCGTGGCCGACGACATGTTCACGATGGACTTCCAGTGGCCGCTGTCGCCGTTCCAGGCCTTCTGCATCTGCCTCAGTTCCTGCGACACCAAGCTCGCATGCGTGTGAAGACCGCTCCATTGTCGTCACACGTCGCAGACGCCAGTAAACTACATTGCGTGTGACCCCGTGGGACTTTTGGGTCCTTCGCGGTGCAAAGAAATTGAATAAATTACGTGGGCAACTGTAAGCTAACCCCAACGTACTGGTTTACGATAGTAGCTCCTCGCAATGAGCTGTTGACAAATCCCACCAACGAAAATGGAGCCAACGATGCCCATGGAGCCAGCGGCGTACGACGAGGACGCGTACAGAGCGACGCTGCTGCGTAAGATGCAGAGCCGTGAGCTGGTAGCGCACCACGCGGCCTTCGCTCCTGCGGCTGTGACGCCTGAGCCCGTGCTGCTAGCGGCTACGAGCACCGGCCACGTGCACGTCTTTGAACTAGCGCACGTGCTGGTGAGTGCGTTGGGATCCGCACGCTGCGTGGTACAGAAAGAGACTGACATGTTGGCTGTGTATGTTTGTGTGTGGGTGGCTGTGTAGCGGCCGGAATACTGGGAGGAGAGTGAGGAGTACGTACGCTGCCTATGGATTGGAGGGTCCTGTGATTGATACTGATGAAGTTTGATTGTTTGACTGCAGAGCGAACCGCATGCCGTCGCCGTCACTGTCGTTTGAGGCGCATCCCACGCAGATCTACACCATCGCGTTCGCGGGCGACGATCAAGATCCACTCGTCATCACGTACGTTGTGTGGTTACTACTGTCCGCCCATTAAACGACTCACTAAACTGAGCTCTTGTGTTGTGTAGGGGCGGTGACCAGGACTTCCGCGTGTGGCGCTGGAAGGACATCGCGGCAGCGCTGCGCGACCCGACGCCGCGGCTGCTGCAGCCGCTGTACGTGGGCCACTTGGACCGCATGGCCATGGGCTACCGCGGCGCGCTGCTGCCGTTCAGTGAGATCAACGCCATCGCTACGACCACCAGCCATACAAACCGCGTGTTCTTCGCGGGCGGCGATGGCATCGCCCACGAATTCGACCTCACGACCCACAAGTGCGTGCAGCAGTTCCGCGACGGCCACAGCGACTATCTCCACGCTGTGCAGTTCGTGAACCACTCGCAGGAACTCGTCACGGGCTCCGAAGACGGCACAGTGTGTATCTGGGACGCTCGAGCCGCTCGCCGTATTGAAGTGCTGACCCCTCAACCCAAGAGCCATGCCCAGTCCAGCGCAAACGCCAGTCGCTGGGTCGGCTCAGTGGCTACGGACGCTTCGGAGACGTGGCTCGCGTGCGGAGGCGGCAGCAAGACCCTCGACGCGAACGGAGGCTTTTTGAGTATGTGGCACTTACCCTCGCGTGTGCCTGTGCACTACACCGAGACCCAGGCCGGTGACGTCCACGACCTCGCGTACTACCACACAGATCTGCTCACTGTGGGCAACGAGTCGAGTCTCAAGAAATGGAACCGCAGCTCCGGTGCGCTGCTTTCGTCGGCCCACACCAACGTTCCATCGGCCCAGTTCTGCGTGGTGGACGCGGCCTCGGATCTCATCGTGCTGGGCGGCTACGCATCGCGGCTCGACGTGTGCATGATGCCCGGCGTCGTGAGCTTCTCGCTGGCGCTGGACGGAGAGACGTAAGGCTTGTGAGGGTGATAGAATACGTGTACTTTGGGCACAGGTGTCGGTTGATCTCTTTTGTAACCAGACGGACGCTGGCAGTGACTTTTTACACGTAGCCAGGCCAGTAAACTCACTTGAGACACGAGAAAACTGAACTGCGCTTGACTCTATAGAGGTGAGTTACAGGAACTCGGAGCGTGTCCACTAGTGGTCCCTGGCCGTCAGACTAACGAAGGTTGTAGTGATGCCATTCTTCATCACGAGTCAAAAGGTCTCATTTACCACAGAGGACGTCAATGCAGCTCAAGATATCGGTGAGTTCTGCCGTCAAGCCCCGCGCGACTACAGAGCGACTGTCGGTCTCTGGTGTCCAGCGTGGGCTGCGTGTGGGTGGCGTGTTGCTGGCGTGTGTTGCGCTGGTGAACGTCATGTCGTTCATGAACACTGTGGGCGTTTTCACGGCAGGCGGCGTGCTGAAGATTGACCACCGAGCAGAGCAAGAACCTCAGCAGCGACTACGAGAAGAGGAGCCAGTGGAGCGGAGTGAGGTCACGTGGGCGGAGCTGATGGCAGCAGCGGACGCGACTGATGTCTCGGAAGATCAATCACCGCCAGTGATGAAGATCCACTACACAGCCAAGACCCGTGCAGCATCAACCGAAGACGAATGGCGCGCCATCAACGGTGCGGACATGGAGATCTACTACTACAGCGACGACGACAGCGAGGCGTTGGTACGCGAGTGGCGGCCGCAGTTCCTACAGACGTACCGCACGCAGCTCTCGCCCGTGGAGCGAGCCGACTACTTTCGGTATCTCGTGTTGTGGGCGTTCGGCGGCGTGTACGTAGACAGCGACATCACGTTCATCACTCCCGTCGATCAATGGCTCTCCACGTTTGGCTGGGACATCAAAACCAACGGACGCACCCGCCAGCTTCAGTCGTTCGATGCAATCGTGGGCGTCGAGTTCCCAAGCCCACAGACGCACTACAATCACACGGGGTGGCTGCCCTTCCAGTTCACACAGTTTGTGATCGCAGCCAAGAAAGACAGCGAGGTGTTGAGACGCGTGGTGCTGCATATCGAGGAGTGCGTTGGGAAGATCGATCGCAGTGGGGATGTGGAGATGACGATCGAGCGCACAGGCCCCGCGGCGTTCACGCGTGCGATCTTAGACGCCATTGAGACAGGCGGCGTTGTAGCTCCACACGTCCGAGAGATGCACAAGAACCACACAAGCGATTCGCGGTATCCACGCGCGCTCATGCCAATCGTTGAGCTGGAGAAAACGGGCCAGTTGATCGCGTGGCGACGTCCACGGTCCGATATCTCCACGCCAAGTCTAGCGGACGCAATCGGAAGTATTCTTGTGCTACCTTATCGCGCGTTTTCCTACCACCAGTTCCATCACATCGCCGAGGCGCCAGTGCTCACGAGACACATGTACCACAACTCGTGGCGCGACAATTAATTGAGCGAGTTCTACTTTTAAAAAAGTAGAAATTTGGACAATGTTTCATCTATTTACTTCAGAGTATTCTGCTCGTTTTGCCATCGCGTTGGCGTTGCATTGTGTCCAGACTGTGGCGTATTAGTATTATTAGGAGCAACTCGAGACGGTGTTCAAGTTGAAGTCAACTGGAGCATAGCACACTCGGCCACTGATTGGCTAGTATCACCGCAATTGACCAACCCCATTGGCCAATCACAGCGTATGGGCTGCCGCAGCCATTTTTCATGAGTGCGATACTGGGCTCAAGAACGAAAGCGCAGCAGTGGGATTCGACATGGATATCCTCAACGCGTACCGGTAATACTTAGCGGATGCTGCAAAGATGCTGCCGGGCGATTCCACGGTGCTGAACGGGGACTTTCGCGCCAAGCCTGACGCCGCCAATGCGCTTTATAGCAGCATGTGCAGTATTGTGGGTCATAAACAGACAGTGGGGCTCCGCACTGGGGGCACAGACCCCGATGCTAGTTCCGAGCGATGGGCGTCAGCGTCAAGTTGGTGAATGGCGAGCCGCCTCTTCGCGGGTATCGGGTTTGAATTCAAACCGACCAACCCGCGTCGATTGGATCTTTCTGCTCAAGAGTCACACACACAAACAGGATCCGCGCCCCTGGCCAATGCTTCCATACAATTGCAACGACGGAGTTGCAGTCTGAGTGTCCGTTCCTCTGCTATTATACTGCCGACTACCACTAATTAACATATGACGGATCCTCGCTTCCACTTGTGGCTCCAGGTAGAAGGCGACGACCGCCCAACGAGTGACGCGCCGTACATGGAGGCCACCGACCTGCACACTCCATTGCTATTCGATCACTCGCCACCCGCAGCCACCACAAGTACGGTGGCGAACGAAACCAAGCCGCCTGCGACTGTGGACAAGATCGTGTTTCTCGATGGCCTGCGTGGACTGGCGGCCATGATGGTGGTCATGTGCCACGCGCACTACGGCCCCAACTTTGGCGTGCCGGCTGTCGACGTTTTCTTCGTGCTCTCGGCGTTTCTGCTCACACTGATCTTCGAGAAGAACGCGCGCAAGCTCCTGGCACAGCACGCGTCCTACCGCTCGTGGGGGCTTGTGCTGGTGAACTATTTCGTGCGGCGCTTCCTGCGCGTGTACCCGTTGTTCGCGCTTCTCGCTGTCTACTACGCGTCCCAGCCTATTGAAGTCCCGCGACAGTATCTCTTTCTCCACTCTAGCGAGACATTCGATCTACTGAGCGTGCTCACGTTCAGGCATGGCTCCCACTTCTTCATCTTCTGGTCGCTGCCCGTGGAGATCGAATACTACTTCCTGATTCCCGTGTTTGTGATCGTGTATCTACAGCTGGGCCGGTTCTGGCCGCTGCTCGTGCTGCCTTTGTACGCGTTGGTGTTCTACGCTGGCTTGTACCTGGGCCACACACGAGATGACCGACAGTACGGACCCATCTACCCGCATTTACCAACACTACTCTGCGGCTCACTAAGTGCTGCGATGTACGGCCGGCTCTCCGCATTAATCGCGACTCATCAATTCGTCTTCACCCAGTGGCACACGTACGCTCTCCGCATCGTACAGCTCACATTCGTGGTGCTACTGGTGAGCGATATCCTCAACGGCCTCGTGTTCGACTGGTACATCACCAATCCAGCGCCGCAAACCAACGAAGGCGTATGCTTTGTCTCGATCAACCTCACGATCATCCTCATCTGTGAGATGCTGCAGCCTGGGCCCGTGTCCGCAGTGCTGGAGTGGGCGGTGTTCGTGTACGCTGGCAAAGTGAGCTTCTCTATGTATCTGCTTCATCCGTTTGTCGTGAACTCCACTTGGCTCCACAGTGAGCCGTCCTACTACAACCAAGTCGTGCTCGTGTGGGTCACTGTGTTCTTGCTGAGCACAGTGTCGTACTATCTCGTCGAAGTGCCGTGCCAGCTTCTCGGTAGTCGCATTGGCCAGTGGCTCAAGTCGTTGGACGTGACACCAGCCAGCGTCACGGCCTTAAATACGCAGGAGATTGTGGCCATCAAGGTAGCAGCTAGGTAGCAGCTTGAAAAGGGGATGAAGCGAAGACGCTCAGAGAATTCAGAAGCAGCTACAGGCACAGTGAATCCAATGCTACGCTTCAAAATGAGCTCAGTAAACAACGGATCGACGGCTTGCTCTGCCAATCCACTCACATCACCATGCACCAATTCGGGGGCTTGTGAATCCACTGTAGATATCTGTAGCGTTACAGTATCATACCGGTAGTGTTGATGGTCTCAGTTGTTACGTCGCCACGAGTTGTGGAGCAAATGCTTGGTGAGCACGCGCAGATGTGGTGGAACTGGTTGTTCTTGAACGCGCGGTACGGCAGCATCAGGATACCACTCGTGCCTTCAGCTTGGCAGAGCCCCCGGCGCCAACTGCGTGAACTGGGTATGATACACCCCATCGTCAAGTCCAAATCCTTGCTGCTTGGTGGGCATTGGATTGCTTTATTCTGTCCTCACACCACCTTGATGGCCATCTCTTGGGTCTTTAAGGCCGTGCTGCTGACTGGCGTCACGTCCAACGTCTTGAGCCACTGGCCAATGCGACTACCGAGAAGCTGGCACGGCACTTCGACGAGATAGTACGACACTGTGCTCAGCAAGAACACAGTGACCCACACGAGCACGGCCTTGTTGTAGTAGGACGGTTCGTTGCGGAACCACGTCGAGTTCACGACAAACGGATGAAGCAGATACATAGAGAAGCTCACTTTGCCAGCGTACACGAACACCGCCCACTCCAGCACTGCGGACACGGGCCCAGGCTGCAGCATCTCGCAGATGAGGATGATCGACACGTTGATACTCACGAAGCAGCCGCCCTTTTTGGTTCCAGGCGCGAGGTGGCTTATAACCGATTCAAACACCAGGCCATTGCAGATGTCACTCACTAGTAGAGCCACGATCATGAGCTGGACAGTGCGGAGCGCGTACGAGTGCCACTTGGTGAACACGAATTTATGCGTCGTGATCCACGCAGAGAGTCGGGAATACATCACAGCACCCAGTGAGCCACACAACAGCGTCGGCAGATGCGAGTAGATGGGTCCATGGTATCGTTCGCGTCGCTTGTCGCCCCAGTACAAGCCAGAGTAGAACACAAGCGCGTACGCAGGCAGCACGAGCAGCGGCCAGAAGCGACCGAGCTTCAAGTACACGACAACAAACACGGGGATGAGGAAGTAGTACTCGATCTCCACGGGCAGCGACCAGAACACGAAGTGCCGGTGGCGGAACTTGAACGTGAGCACACTCGGGAGGTCGAAGGTCTCGTGTGGACTGAGAAAGAGATACTGCTGAGAAACTTGAGCCGGTTGGGACGCGTAGAAGACAACGACCAGTGCGAACAACGGGTACACGCGGAGAAAGCGACGCACACAGTAGTTGACGAGCTGCAAGCCCCATGAACGGTAGGACGCGTGCTGCGCCAGGAGCTTCCGCGCGTTCTTCTCGAAGATCAGTGTGAGCAGGAACGCTGAGAGCACGAAGAAGATGTCGACAGCCGGGAGACCGAGGCGTGGGGCGTAGTGCGCGTGGCTCACGACCACCATCATGGCTGCCAGTCCACGCAGACCATCAAGAAACACGATCTTTTCCACAGTCGCAGGCGGCTTGGTCGGCTTGGTATCGTTCGCTGCCGTGGCGATGGCTGTGGGGAGTGGAGTGTGGAGGTCAGTGGCCTCCACGTACGGCGCGTCGCTTGTTGCGCGGTCGTCGCCTTCTGCCTGCAGCCACGGCCGTAAGGTCCTTTGACGAGGATCCGTCATACGCGTCGCCTCGTTGCTCTCTCTTTGGCTTGGGAAGTGCTGTGGCTGCGGAATAAACACTCCGACTGATTGCTTGCGATGGTTGGCTCTGCCCCGATAGCAATTGCATGGAAGCACCGACCGGTTAAACACCACGAAAAACGTGCGACTCTTGAGCGCAGGAGATCCACGTTTGGATCCAAACATGGTTCAAGAACCACTCGGAACCGGTTCCCAATTGGGTCGATCTTGTAGAGTCGCGGGTGTTGAGATCTGTCACGATGCGACGCGAGTCAAAATGCGCGACGATGGATTTGATTATGTGCCACTGCACGAAAGCCGCGGGCGGGGCGTGTCCGACAGGACGCTGCTACGACTGCTCGCCATGGCTGCTGGTGCTGCTGGCGTGCATGGCGACGACGCTAACTGACGCAGTCACTGCCAGGACCGAGTCGTCCCTCGAGCGCGATACCGGCCACGGATAGCGAAGGCTACGAGTCTATGCTGGCGGACGACGCCGGGGATACGAAGGGCTACATCGTAGACGCAATGGTCGTTGAAAGCATAATAGCTGTCCAAGTTTGGGTGGGAGACGCACTCGATCCAGTCGCTGGATGCAATTGTGGGGGTCGAGTTCCCTACTGAAATGACAAACTACAAGCACACGAGGTGGCTTCCCATCCACTTCGCCCAGTTTGTGATCGCGGGGGCCAAGGGCAGTGCATGGAGCAGTGTATCCGAACAGTTGATCGCGGCGGAGATATGGATATGACCATCGAACGAACTGGCCCGGAGGCTTTTACCACAGCGATTCTGGAGGCCATCAAGACCGGAGGCGTTGTGGATCCTCAGATCGAAGAGATGCACCGCAAGCAGTCAAGTGATCCACGCTATCCACGCGCACTCATGCCGATCAAAGCGCTGGAGAAGAATGGCCAGCTGATCTCCTGGTGACGCCCGGCGCCTGAAGTCCCGACCACCGACCACCACTCCCACTGAAGTGATGGGAGGCATCCTCGTACTGCCGTATAGGGCATTCGCGTACCACCAGCTCCACCACATCGCCGACGTCGGCGCCTGTGCTCACCAAGCATTTGTTTCAAGGTTCGTGGCGAAGCAAGAACTGATACCCTCGGCTCTCGACTATATCTATGATCCACACGTCCGATACAGTCCGTCCAAAATGTAGCCATGTGTGTGTGGTTGTGCGTCGTTTGAAGATCCAACCTCGCTGATATCAGATGATCTTTTTCACCGCGCGACAGCTAACAACCATGCGAGATTGGGGATTCGATACGAAGACGCCAAGCCGGCAACGTTGCGGACACAGTGGTCGCTGGCTGCGCAGCGGCTCGACTCGTGGTGGGAAGACTGCTCTCGATTATGCTCTCGGAACGCACTGGAGCTGCGAAACGAGATTCGCTGGAATTCTGGCGGCTTCTCGCTGCCTCTTTTCAATATAAAGAAGAATGAAGTCGTGATTTTCGACAGCATGTTGGACGATGGATTCATTGGATTCACTCATCAGCTTTGCTACTCATTCACTAGGCGTACGCAAGTTCATAACATGTTCAGGGGCTTCTGTGTGT
>JAADXI010000470.1:0-21065 GCA_023337615.1 Pythium brachiatum | reverse complement strand
CAAAACTTAGTTGAGGCGCTAACGGATTTCATTGGGTCGCAAGATATGATATCCTCCTAACCACAAACGATCACTTTAGTATTCAGATCAATTTAGAGAGCCCTAATCCCTTGATTTATAGTACCCTATCGAAAACGTTTCAACGTCTAATTCCATGATTTTGATTGGGCCCCATTTAATCTGAGGCGCCTCGGTTAAAAGTCTGTGACCCCCAGTCGATTCCGGAAGGGGGTCTTATGTGACCGACGTCTGCTGTACCGAACCTAACCGTAATCTTCGCCTGATATTTTTCTTCGCTGTCTTGTCTGGACTCTTTGTCCAAAGAGCTCCGTCCGGATTGATACGCACACGAACACATTCCAACTCTTGGTCTCATATTCACTGCGAGAAGCCAGCAGTATGAGTGGCTACGCTACCGCTAATGCCGCGAGCGATGAGCTGCTGGACGAGGACTTGGCCGCGATGTTCATGCTGGACGAGTACGCGCTGGAGAACGATCTGGACGGCCAGCAGTGGGCGTCCGTGCAGCCCACGTCGCCGGCGCCATCGTCTTCTATTGATCTGGAGGAATCCAAGACTTCGCCAGCGTCGCCCAGCTCCTTCGAGGAGCAAGAAGACACAGTGCTTGAGCAGGATAGACGGAGGCGACGGCACCGCGAGTCCATGGCGCGGTATCGACAGGAGCAGCGCACGCGCGTGGACGGCATGAAGCAGCAGGAGAAGGCGCTGGAGGGCATCCTCACACAGGTGCTGGCCCATAACAAGCACGTGGACAACGGCAGCCAGTCCAAGACCACGCGGCAGAGGTACCAGATGCGGTTCGCGGAGCTGGTGCGGTCAAGAGAAGCGCTGAAGATGGAGCGGCGCGAGCTCACGGAGAAGCTCGTGTCCCACGACCAGCGTGCGCGTGCGTTCCAGAGCATCTCGGACCAGCTCTTCCACAAGTCGTTGTTTGTGTTCCCACGCACACCCGACGGTGTGTGGCTCCGGTACGATGAAGCGGAGGCACCGTTCTACTATGAACCGATCCAAGAAGAGCTGTGCCGCAAGACCATCGCGATGGGCTTGACGAAAATGGCCGAGCTGCTGCAGAAGCTACCCCACGCGAGTCTCCCACAGCCGGTGATTTCGACGTCGCATTTGCTCGGGTGGAACACCGAGCGGGTGTTCACGACGAACGACCGGGGCGTGCCGATCATGCTGTTCCGGTTCTCCAGACGCGTCGCCAAGACCCGCGCGACGCTGGACGAGATGCAGGAGCGGTCCTGGAAGATCTACACGTCTCCAGACGTCATGTCGCGGTCGTCTGCGTCCTCTGTGCGGACGCAATTGGTACAACAAGTCCACGAAGACATTGTGATCTTAATCCGCAACGCGCCCGAGAAGCGGTCGGCTGGACGCTCGCGATATCTCGGGTTGTACCACAAAATGCGGTCGGGGGAAGACCCGGAAGTCAACCCACGCACAGGACGAGCAGCGATGATCTTCACGATGCTTATGAACCGCGCATCGAAAGAAGACTCGCCCGATCTCACTGACAGTGTTCGAGAAAGCGGCAACTGGCTCAAAGATGGCTGTGCGCTGCTGCGGTTCACGGAGAAGCCCACGACGTCGTCAAATCGCGACGGAGGCATCGACGTCGAGTACATGGGCTACCTCGAGTGTCGAGACTCGGTCCACGGCGAACACATGTGGACGGAGCTGTGTCTACTCATGCTACTGTGGGAACGAGCAGTGGTGCCCCAGTCGCTTCTCACATTATAAGCTCAATGCAACAATCGTTGTCCATTGTACAACTCCACATCATCGTCCTGCTGGCCTAGTGAGCAGTACAGAGTCCAGTCTGAGGCTCAGTTACAGTGTTGGAGTGTGGATCTCTCCAGTGTCAGTGAAGAGTCTTCACTGCTTGGCGTGTTCAGACTCCTACCACTACAGCTTGGCGTGTTCGGACCCTCGCTTCGAACACGGCGGAATCCATATCTCCATGCGACCGTACCGCGGTACTGGCAGTGTGCTGTAGAGGAACGCAGCGCCATGTCCCCATGCAATCCGCCGTTGTTCATAGTGTTGAGTAGTGGATGCATTCGCACCATTCTCCTGCGTCCAGTGCCATGTCTCGCCATCCCTTTTGCCGTCTAACGACTGTGAGCGTTGGTGGTGATGCGGGGATCGCACGGCCGTGAAGAGGCGGCGCGTCGACGAGCTCATCTCCGCGTTAGTCTCGCATGTGACAAGGCGTATCACAAATGGACGCTGATGATTGGCTGAAAATATGTCTGCTCATAATCTGAAACCGGATCTCCACGCAGGTGATGCCGTCGACTCGTCGAGGGAAGAGAATGGAATGAGTGAATGTGCGGTGCGTGTTGGCTGCGTGACTCGTGTCCATCTTCGCGATGGCTACAGTTGGTGGAGCGTACAGTAATAGTTACAGTGTATAATCAGAGACGCTCCGCGCCAGCGATTCGCCGCAAGAGTAGTTTCCCTGACAGTAGTGAATGCTGGACATGCCTTGCCTGGTGGGTTCTTCTTGTATTCGACTGAGCCCACAATGCCCATACACAGGGCATATGTGCATGCTGGTACAGTGCCGTGACGGGGACTGATACGCGCCATGTTTGAAGCGAATTGCACGAGCAAATAACAATGCATGGATACGTAGTGTTGTGGTGTGTTCCGCTCCCAAACGTCTGCCGTCGCGGAGAGGTGGCCGCCACCCACTGGTGAGTCTAACTGTACTTGGTCCCTCTTCGTGGCGACGCACTGCGCGCCACCAGTGTAGCCATCTTCGGTCTCCAAAGATCCAGCTCCACAAAGCCCCGTGTCAGCAGTCATGAAGCCACTCACAGTGGCGGTGCCGCGTGTGACATGGCCGCATGCGGGCGGCACTCAGTGCAGCGTGCTCCAGTCGTCCCCCATGCATTCACGCAAGATCCCATCACTCAAAGGGTATCTCCAGCTAACCCTTGTCCTTATAGAATATGATGATTTGATTGGTCCGTAGGCTTCCCAACAACCAATCACAGGCGAGATAAGTCCGGATCTGCGACGTGGTCCGAAGCATCCTCCCTTGGGGACGACAGCTTAGACACGCCACCCCGCGATGACGGGAAGGATGGAGCAACTCGCGATACGGGTGGTGGCAGGCGAGTCGTCCAGGCGAGCGATCCATCCATGTCTCTCTGTCTCAGCGCATGCGGGGCCGTGCATGCATGCGGCGTTCCCCCGCGTAGCCGGCGGCGCTTAATGGTCATTCCCCAATCTGCTCTGCCCCACCACAACGGATGCTAACTGCCGTCCGCATTGTGCCGTTGCCACGTGAGATGATCGCTGCTGATACCACTGCTCGCATGCAGTCGCTGCTCACTTCAACATCACCAGATTCAGTGTCTGCAATTGACGGCATGGAACTGTTCAAGCGCGCGGATGTGGATCTGTCGATTCCACTGGAGTTTTTGGACCAGAAGGCTGCTACTCAAGATGCTCAGCAAGAATTGATGCTCATGATGAGCGCGAGTGATGACACCTCGGAAGTGTCCACGCCCAAGCTAGCGCGTAAGCTCACACGCCGTCAGCTGAAGCATCGAGAAGCCATGGTGCGATTCCGCCAGCGTAAGAAGGCCAAGATCGCGGTTCTCGAAGAAGAAGAAGCCAAACTGCAGCAACAACTGTACGAGTCTTTGAGAAAGTACGCGCGCCGACCAAGGACTGTGGACGATCTGCTGGGGCTCACCAATCCGCGGGAGATCATGCACCGGAAATTCGTCAACGCTGTCGAAGAAATCGAATCTGTGTTGGACGAGACCGAAGCACTGGAGGAGGCGATTGCCGAGCACGAGAAGTTCCACGCAATGCTGAAACGCGTGCGCGAGCGGCAACTGGAGACCAGCGTCTGGAAGTGCGTCTAGCCACCGCGCTGGATCTACCAATCAATACAGTATTTATGAACAAACACCGAAGCCCCTCAACTGTCTGTTGTGTCGACGAGTAAACACCGAGTCGTGTCATCCGCTGGAGCGTGATTGACTGATGAAGCCATTTGGGAATGATACACAACAGTGTAGCCATTGCGCGTGCAGTCAAATAGATCCGCTCCCGCCAACACGAAACCCGTCAAGGACTCATAGACTCACAGACACGCAGCCCAACACAGTGCAGTCCTTCCAGCCAGTCGATCTCCTCTCCATGCCAAGGGCCTCGTGTGACGCGGCGCCAGAACTCGCCCCTTCATGGAGAGCTTCCATCGTTGCGACATGGACCCAAGCTGACGGGGATGCTTTAACCTATCCCTAGAACCGTTTTGATTGGTGAATATTGTGCTCTGGCCGGTGAATCGATCCGACTTGATCTCCAAAACGACGGAACCACCACGATTGCCGTGGCCAAGACTGCTCAACGCCAGAGAAGATTTGCCATCAACGATTGACGGACGTCTTGCATAGTTGCTGCCGTCGACCTTTTGTGAAAAGGAGAGCGCGAGACTGTGGGTGTTGTTGCTGTGGACGTGGCCGTGGTCGAGATCAAAACGAGCAGAACAGCCGGGCCCCACCGCAATAATTGCCGAACTCCCACGCCAGAACAAATTCTGCGAGAACTGCAAATTGGTTGTTCGCATTGCCGCATCGCGCCAGAACGTGATATTGGTACTTCGGTGCACAAAATGGCGTCGCTGTTCTCGTCAAGCGTGGACGACATGGGGAATAAAGAGTTCGCTCAACTGCTCTCGCAATATGTTCCGGCCGCCGGTGAAGACTGGGACGTCGTCTCGCTCGCGGTCGACGCCGCCATCGACGGCATGGCCACGTTACCGTCAGAACATTATACTGCCCGCCAGCCGAAACCATCTCCACCGAACCGGGACAAGAACAAAACTGCTGCCAGAGCAAAAGGCGGCAACCAAGACGAGGAAGATGACGATGGAGATGACCAAAATGAGGACGATGAGGAAGAAGACGTTGGTGATGCGGAAGATCTGGCAGCCGTGAAGCGTCTGCGCCACCGCGAGGCCATGCAGCGCTGCAGGCAGCGCAAGCGCTCGCGCATGGGCGCGCTGGAGGCGCAGCAGAAGCAGCTGAAGGCGCTGCTACGCGCGCGGCTCGTGGAACACCAGCAGCGCGAGCAGCTCGCGGCCATGCGCTCGTCGCCCGCGGCTCCGCTGATCACCGACAGCTTCGGGCTACTGCCGCTGGATACCGTCGAGGAGCTACGCAAGCTGTTTGCACGTGCGGTGAGTCTGAAAGAAGCGCTGCTGGACGAACGCAAGGAGCTGGAGAAGTCCCTACGCGACCACCAGAAGTTTGAGCGGCTCGTGATGCTCAGTACCAACCAGATCGTGAACGAACCGAAGGAGCCGTCCGGTTTCCATCAGCCCACGCAACCAGCACTGATGGATGTGAGCCAGAGCGACAGTATGGAGGAGGACGCGTCCAGCAGTGGCCAGGATAGCTCCACGGCTGGATCCACGACGTCGTCCCGACAGGCACGACCCACAGGCCACTGGGTGGAGTACTTGGAGAACGAAGGCCCGCTGTTCTACGAGCCAGAGTCAGTGGAAGCCGTCGATGAACACATCCGTGAGTGCTACCAGCGCGTGCGTCGGCTCAAGGAGGGCTTTGATACAAACCGCCACGGGATCGCTATCAAGGAGACGGTTTGTCTCGGATGGAAAGCCGAGCACTGTCAGCTGCGGCTTGACGACCACCGCTTCGAACTGCGGTTCCGCTTCCGACGCCGCGTCTCCGTGCATCACAAGTCGCTGGATGAACTGCAAAAGGCCACGTGGAATCTCATGAAAGACCCCGTGCAGAACGCTCGACTGTACAGCTCCCTGGTCGTGTGCAAAGTCGTCCAGCACATCGGCGAGAACACGTTCATCTTCATCCGCAACGCGCCAGACAAAGACAAACGGCTCCACATCCGATACTTTAGTATGCACTCCCAGATGGAGTACCGCACCGATAACGGCGAGCGCTCATACGTGACCCTCATGAAGATCCTCGAGAAAGAACCGCACATACTAGAGTCGAGTGATGGCAAGAAATCTTCGATGCCTGTGATCTGGCTCAAGCACGGTACGCTGTTTCTGGATTTCACAGAGAAGCCAGACACACAGGAGATCGAGATTGAATACGGCGGCTCCGTCCACTGCATGAGCGATGAGCAGGCCCAGTACCTGCTCATTGAGATCGGCGGCATGCTCATGAGATGGGAACAAATGGTCATCCCCCAGAAACTACTGCAATTTTAGTCACCACGATTGAAGAAATAAACCAACATTGCTCACTGTCCATGTCGAGGTGGAGGAGAGTTGCCAGTACTATCACAGTGTCACTGCAGCACTTCGCAGGATGAGGACACTGCGGCAACGTGACGATGCAATGGGAGACGGGATCCATGTCTTCCATGTGAATTCTGTGACGTGTGAGATCGAGTAGACCGTCCTCTATTCAGAGACAAATAGTACGTGGCGTGTGTGGATGATGTGGTCCACACATCCCCACCCCTTCACGTGAATCACGTCTTTGTGAAGCCGACGGTCGCGTGTCATTTGACTCACAAACGAAGAAGAGCTCCAGGCAATTAGCGATCTAATCCACAGTTCAGTACGATGCTTTCGACGAGTAGTATGCGACGACTGGCGGCGCGTGCCAGCCACAGCAACACCATGACTGTGCAGCTGCGTAGCAAGTCTGTGCAGGCGTCGGCTGTGCAGCGACTGGGCAATGCGCGCCACCTCGCGCAGTCCACGCGTGGATTCTTCACGCGCAACACGGAAGCCGTGCCGATCGTCCAGGCCATGTGAGTCGCTTAGACAGTAGCACTCTATTGTTTCACGTGTACTGACTAGGCGTGGCTCTGTGTAAAAGTACGCTGGACAAGTTTGGTAACCAGCGCCGTGTGGAGGTGAAGGTGAGCCGCACGCCGAAGCAGCAGGAGACGGATGATATGCTCCTGATGGCCAAGTGGGCGGCCGCGCTGCTCGCCTCTGGCGCGTGCATCGGCACTGCTATGAGCGAGAACGGACAGGCGCACTCGGCTGGCCTGGGCGGTGCGAGCACCCCAGACTCGGAGGATCTGCTCGAGCAGTTCAAGAAGAAGGTGAAGGCGTTTGCGGATGAGAACCTAGGGTCGCTGAAGGCGATGCTGCCAGCGAACGGCGACGCGCAGAAGCAGATTGATGAGTTTCTCTCGTCTGGTAAGGGCGGTCAGGTGTCGTGGGGCTTCCTCATGGGTGCGTGCTCTGGTTTCGCGCTCAAGAAGGTCTCGAAGCTGGGTGCGCTTGCGTTGGGCACCGTGTTTGTGTTGTTCCAGTGCGCGAGCTACGCCGGCTACATCAACGTGAACCAGACAAAGATCGAGAAGGACGTGCTCGGCGTGTTGGACATCAACAAGGTACAGTACACTTGAATACGCCCAAGCCTCACTGGATGCTGGGAGGGGACGGAAGGCTCATGGATCGTTTTTCTGTGCCCCTAGGACGGAGAGTTTGACTCCAAGGACGTGGATGAAGTGTACAAGCACGTGCTCAAGGTGCTGCAGTACAACATGCCTGCGGGTAGTGGCTTCACCGTCGGCTTCCTCCTCGGCTTCCGCTCTGGGTAAATGGTCGGCTTGGGAGCCATGTCACTAGATGAATTATAGGTGAAGAATAGTGACGTAGTTGAAGTGAACCCAGTGGATCTGTTACATTCGTGCAACCTTCAACTGATGCTGCGTGCTATCCAATTAGACCATACAAACTTCATGTTTGCGGAATTTGATCTCTATTTCTAACCTCTCCAGCAATAAAGTTTTCTCCATAGTCAAGGCATATAGAATCAAAGAAGTCGGTCTGTACAAACGTTTAGGCTGCTTCGTGAGGCCTGTGGTGCCGGCGCGAGGTCTGATCTTTTGTGTTTCTTTTTCCTGTCGTCGTTCGGGAAATTGGTAATTTTCACCTCACGCTCTCTGGTCGGTGAAGATTCTGGACGCTGGACTCCGGACGCCAACAAACGCCAACGAACGCACGCCGTGGTAGGTTACACGCCGTTCCACATCCAGAGTCACGTTTAGACCACCCACTCGCTCATTCGCCAACAACTTCAGTAACTGGTAGTATCCGAGCACGATGCAGCACAGCCAGAGCGAGGTGGCGCTGGGCACGAAGAACGGCCCGTGGGCCGACATCAAGCATGCCGAGGGGCTGAAGAAGCGCTCGAACACGGCGCAGAACCTGCAGTTTTATGGTGCGTGTTGCCGGCGATGTACTATCATGAGCCGTATGGCGTAGAGCTTACGCGACTAACCGATATGCTCTTTCAATGGCTACGCGCAGTGGAGGAGCAGAAGCGGTTGTACCAGGAGCTGCCGTTCATCGCGCTGCCGGGTATGCGTCGCCAGTCGTTCCACCGTGAGCGCAGCTTCTCCAACCTCAAGTCGCGCAGCTCGTGGGGCAGTTTCACCGACCTCGTGCGTCGCGGCGAAGACCAGCCACTACTTGGCGAGGCGGACGAGTTTCCGGAGCCGGGCTACACCGTGCCGCTGCTGCTGTCGTGCTGCGTTGCGCTCATGAGCGCCTTCCAGTTCGGCTACAACACGGGAGTCACCGGTGCTCTCAACCCCGTACGTCTATCTCTCTCCCTTGTTTTTTGTTGGTGGTGTTGGCGAAACCAACACCCAGCAAAGTGTTGGCGCGTTCATTTTGTTGGCGGAACCCACCACCAACTTGTTGGCGCTTTCATTTTGTTGGTTTTGTTGGCGAAACCCGAAAACAACAACTGAGCTCTTGGCCTGTCGGACTAAAAATGTATCCATGTCTCGCAGGATATGGTCTTTCCCGGGCACTCGGACCTGGAATGGGCCATTTGCGTGTCCATGTTCGCTGTGGGCGGACCCATCGGCTCGCTCACGGCCGGTCAACTCAGCACGCGGCTCGGCCGGAAGAAGGCGCTGATCGTGGACTCGTTCCTGTTCGTGATCGCCGGCGCCATCATGGCCTTCGCCGTCAACATCTACATGCTCATCGTCGGCCGCTTCATCGTGGGCTACGCCGCCGGCACCGTCAGCGTCGTCGTGCCGCTCTACCTCGGTGAGCTTGCCCCACCCAACCTGCGTGGCGCGCTTGGAACTGGTTACCAGTTTGGTGTGGTCACGGGCATCCTCGCGGCGTCGCTGCTGGCGTTCGGTTTCTCGGGCCCGAGCGACGGCCTCGCGCACCCGGGCTGGCGCTTCATGATGGGCTTCACGGCCGTGCCGGCAGTGCTGCAGATGGCGCTGAGCTCTTGGCTCACAGAGAGTCCGCGTTGGCTGCTCACGAAGAACAAGCCAAAGGAGGCAGCCGACATTCTGCGTCGTCTGCGAGGCTCGAACGACGTGTACGAGGAGATCGACAGCATCTGTTCAGCCAGTGATAACGAGTCGGGCGACATGGGCTTCTGGGCCGTACTCTCGGACCGCTCGATCCGCTTCCCGCTCATTGTTGGCGTCACGCTACAGGTCGCGCAGCAGTTCTCTGGTATCAACGCCGTTATGTTCTACGCCAACTCGTTCTTCAAGAACGTCGGTCTCGCGAACCCACTGGTGGGTACGACGCTCGTGAACACGGTCAACGTCATCTCCACGGGTGTTGCGCTCGTGCTCATGGACACGGCCGGCCGTCGTCCGCTGCTTGTGTACTCGAGTGCTGGTATGATCGTGTCGTCGCTCGTGCTCACGCTCGCGCTGCTCAAGCTGCTGCCATTCTCCAGCATGATCTCGGTCGGTGGCGTGATGTGCTTTGTGTGGTTCTTCGAGATCGGTCTCGGCCCCATCCCGTGGCTCATCGTGGCCGAGATGTTCCCGGCGCGTCCGCGTCCGACCGCCATGTCGATCGCCACGATGGTCAACTGGCTCTGCAGCTTCATCGTCGGACTCGTGTTCCCGATGCTGCAGTCGTCGCTCGACGCGTACTCGTTCGTTCCGTTCGCGACGTGTTTAGTGCTGTCGCTGATCTTCACGCTCAAGTACGTGCCGGAGACCAAGGGCAAGACCACGGCCGAGATCCAGGTCGCGATGCAGGAGATGCGCTAATCCCCAGACACGACAGGACTCGAAGTCTCCATCGTATCATGGGAGGTCCTACACTAACATACCCACCACATCATCACTGCATCTGCCCCGACAAGAAGCCTCAGACACACGAAATCTTCACGGAAGACGACCCAGTGTATTGGCTGTCTTGTTCCCATACTAAAAACACTCACGAAATACAAAATTGGCCCTCACCATGCGTGGACTTGTTCGTCGCTGCTGCTGCTGCTACAACGCCTGGATGGCTACCGGGTACTTGGTATCTACACTACCCCTACGTCCTGCAAGCTCCTTGCTTAGAGACTGACCTCGTTGCCGTTGTTGTGTCGGCGGTAGTTGTTGTTGGGCGTCGGGTCGTCATGGACCACGACCGTGTGCGTGCGACGCATGCCCTGGGCGGCCATCGGCTGTGGCTGCAGCCCGCGGAGCTTGTTTGGCTGCTGGTTGTACTGGTTGGGCGTGGCGTTGCCTCCTCCGTACTGCTGCTGCAGTGGCGTGGACGCGTGGCCGCCGTCCAGGATCGCGAACTGGTCCTGACCCTGGTACCCCTGCACGTGGTACTGACGCGGCTGGTTCTGGTGCTGGCCGTAGAGTCCGCTGATGTTGCTGCCCAACGGGTTGAAGCTGTTGGTCGACTGCTGCTGCTCTGCCATCTCCTTGTTCTCATCCTCCTGGCGCCTGAGCTTCCACGTGATGTAGAAAATGTACACCTGACGCACCATGAGACACAGCAGCACGAGCACCTGGAGACCGATGATCGCAAAGCCCACGCCCTCCCGCAGATCCACAGGGATGTCGCCCTGCAGCGACGTGGCCGACGAGATGAGGAACAGCGTGAGGAACAGGCCCGAGATCTTGATGATGATCACGAACGACGAGGTCTTCTGCACGAACGCCGTCGGGAACGGACGTTTCACCTCCATGTACAGCAGGAACGCGATGTGCAGCGTGATGAGCACGATCACCTGCCAGATCCCAGGCATGCCGATGAAGCCCGTGGTCACACCGCACATGAGCGCGAGCAAAAGCTTGGGCGCGAAGAAGTACCGTCCTTCGAATTTGTACTCGTCGTACAGCGGACCGTACCGCGCGTGGACTGGCTTCTCAAAGTGGTCTTTCGTGCCCAGATCCCGCAGCTCATCTTCATGGCGACGCACGACCCAGACACCATAGAGAATCGTACCAACCGCAAAGAACACGAGCGCGAAGATGGCGAGGAACAGTCCGATGTCCACCTTGTCGTACTTGATCAGGTAGCAGATCTGGAACGTGGCCGTGACGCCGACCACGTACTCGGACAGAATCAAAATCATCATGAGCACACCCACCGCCTTGTCGAACCACTTGCCAGCAAAGTCCTTGAAACTGTCGACGAACGGCGCCGCGCAGACCACGAACAACGCACAGAGCACGAACGGCGCCACGCACATGAGCATGACGCCCGCCAGCGTGAGGTAGAACAGCATGTCCACTTTGACGCCGATCAGCGCCGCGTACCGCTCCATGCCGAGCGTCTGGTTGGTGTTGGTCACGTCCATGAGGCGGCGACGGCTGACCGTGCTCGTGCTGTTGCTGTCGGTGGCGTTGTCCTCTTCGACCTTACCGAACGGGAGGAAGCTGAAGGCTGCAGGCGCCATGCGCTTGCCCATCTCCTGGAGCATGCGTGGGGACGCGTCCAGGTTCATCTGGTTGATCATCACACCGAACTGGCACATGTCCACCGCGACCATGGCGAGACCGAGACTCGCTGTGGCCGAGACACCACCCGCCACACCGGCACTCGTACCCATGATACTACCAGCGACCGACATGACGGCACCGGCAGCGACAGACACAGCAGCGGCACTGGTGCCCACGGCAGCGGACGCGATGCCCGCCTTGTCCATCGACGACTTGGGCACGCCGTCGCCCCAGTGGTTCGCGTCCGCGAGGCCCTTGTCCACGACGGGCGAGAGCGCGGCAGGCGTTGGGGTCTTGCTGATGGCGCTGGACGCGCCGTCGATGAGCAGGTTCTCGCACTGGCACGTCTTGAACGAGGACTCGCCCGTGTACGAGCACTCGCGGTCGGTCTTGAACGACAGCGCGGATAGAGCTGTGCTGGCCTTGGCGTCCACGAGGCTGCTCTTGCCCACGGCCGAGAGCAGCTCCACGAAGTTGAGCTTAGTGTAGATGTCGGACGCGAAGCCGTCCTGCGAACTGTAGTCCCACGTACCGTTCGCGCACTTGGGGAACTTGCACACCGACATACACATCTTGATGTCCACGACGGTCGTGGACTGCACGCCCGAGTAGATCAGGCACTGGGACTGGGCCACGGCCGAGGCCACGTCCAGCTCCACGCCGCCGCACGTGAGACCGAGCTTGGACCACGCGCCGTAGAACGTCGCGTCGCACGTGAACTCACCCGTGACGACGGTGGTTGTCGTCGCAGTAGAGGACGAATCCGTGGCCGTAGCGTTGCTCGCGTGCGCTGGTGTACTAGTGTCGGACGTGCCCGACGAGTCGGACGACGACGTGCCCGAGGTGGTCGTGGTTGCAGCCGAAGGCGTCGGCGTTGGCGTAGCTGAGACCATGCCCGCGCCACTGTCCTCCGTGGTCGTCGGAGCGGTCGTCGTCTTGGTCGTCGGAGCAGTCGTCGTCTTGGTCGTCGGGGCCGTAGTAGTAGTAGTTGTAGTTGTAGTAGTAGTCGCCGAGGACGGCTTCTTGCTCGAAGGCGACGGCGTCGGGGTGACTTCCCCAGCGCCAGCGTCGGTCTGCAGCATGCGGCCCGTGCCCGTCGTGCCGTCCGAGGAGCCGGCGCCGCCCTGCGTGGACGGCGTCTTGCTGGACGGCGCAGGCGTCTTCACGGTCGTCGTCGTTGTAGTGGTCGGCGTCTTGGTCACTGGCGCGGCCGTGCTACTGGACGGGGTCTTGGTGGACGGCGACGGGGTCTTGGTCACTGTCACCGACGTGCCGTCCGACGAGCCGGCCGACGGCAATGGCTCCTCCGCTCCGGAGCCAGTCGTGGTCGGCTCTGTGGCCGTGCCGTTGGCGGTCGCGGCCTGTCCGGACGCTCCTGAGCCGGCCGTGGACGACGCCGCGTTGTTGTTCGTGGTGCCGCTGGTGGAGCTGGACGCGTTGCTATCGCTGCTCTGTTTCTTCTTGGCCGCGGCCGCCTGCTTGCTGGCCGCGAGTTCGTCCGCCAGGTTGCTGGCTGTGGGCAGCGAGTACCGGAACGCGCACGTGATCGGCGCGCCCACGGTCGCACTAGCGCCCTCTGAACTACCAGCGGTTGTGGGGCTCAGAGGCGCACTGGTCGTGGACGGCTCGAGAGTCGTGGCTGGCGCTAGCGTCGTGGTGGCGACTGCAGGCGCGAGCGTCGCGACGGTGGTCGTGGCGTTCTTGACGGTATTCGCTACTGGTGTCAATGGAGCCGTAGTGGCGACTGGCGTAGCGAATAGGATGGGAGACGTGGCGGACAGCGCGCTGACGGCGACGGTGTCAGCGGTGGACGCGGTGGCATCCGTCACAGCCGCAGACACGACGCCCGCGCCGCTGGTGGAGGGCGCGGTGGTCGCGTGCGTGGCGGCGAGCACGGCGCTGGCCGCGAGCAGATACCGGAGACTGTGGGAGACGCGCATATTCACACGGGGGGATGGAGTTGGTTAGGCTACGTGGTCGGGTCGGCTTCGATCGCCAAGCACGCGCAGCTTTAGATGCAGGCAGGTGGTTAGTGCTGCGTGCCTGCACGAACGCGATGAACCGATAGACTGGACGGACAGGTCGCTCGATAGACGCGAGGAAGAGAGGGTATGCTGGGTACGATGTACAGTACTGCACGAGAAGCACGCCTTGTTCGCACGGACTGTAGAAGAGTGCGTGGTGCGTGGGTTTAGACTTGCTTCGCGTGAGTTTCCGAGTCTCCAGAGCGGAAGGTCGAATGGAATGGGGTCAGGGGTGGCGGCTTCCCGGACAAAGGTGCGGAGGGCCAGTTGGCAATTTCGCGCTGGACGCCTAATAGACTCGGGATAGACCAGAGTCAGCGGGATGGGAACAAGCACTCACTCTGGGGAAACGCACCCACCCAGCCAGCAGCTCTCTCTGTGGATCGCTGCATTGCAACACCATATGGCGGGGAGCATTTGGCCATCCGCACGGCTCAACGACTCAAAACTGTATGAAGCCAGTCGCCTCTACGAACCCGACCCCTAACACTGACTCACACAGAGCACTTACACCACGTCGCATACAAAACGCAAGTCAAACAGACACCATAGTGGGGTCTATGTCAGAGGGCACATACCTAGACCCTGACAACGTGCCTCGCACTGCTCGCAGCATCGGCTGTGTTGTCGCGGGTCGAACCAACCCAATTCGAATGAGGCCACTCGCATCGCATGAGGAATCCACAGCGGCGATCGAAGGAGTATGTAAGTATGAGGCGTGCGTATTGGAACGGATGCCTCATCAACTGAGTGCGACGCCGAGCACAACAATACCTGATCGAATCAATGTGGTGGTGTGTTCTCGGGATCTTCAGACGTCGAGGAGAAGGAAAATTTTCGTCGCGTCGTTCTTGAGATCTCCACGAAGGACGGATCCCAAAAATAGTATATTATTGCATCTGACAGGAATACATTTTATGAAGGTTTCGACTGAGGTGTTTGCTGCGGAGAAAGTAGCATATATCATCATGTATTGGATTTAAGGATATCAGACCTCATAGAATTGTTAGGAGGAACGTTCTGGCAAAGTCCCAACTGTTCCAGGAATGAAGCCATGTTCGATCCAACCAGTGTAGCCATTTCCATCCATTCATTTACAAGCCAAACGCTAGCTACTTCTACTGTACAGCTCGAGCTGTTCGCTGCATCACTTCACTACACAGCCGCGTGGTCACACGGCCACTGCTCTCCCCTTCACTAGCGAACGCATAGCATCGCGACGCGTCGTTTCCGCCCGGTGAATAGCTCCTGACCACGTTCATCCTCATCATCTCCACGTCGCTCACGCGCTCGCTGCTGCCTCCTGCGTCCTCTGCGTGTCGTCGCCAGTTGAACTCTTGCATATAATCAATTGAATTCGAAAGGGACACCACGGCATCGCGCTGACGGTGGAGGAAGAGCAACTCGCCATTGGGATCATGCTGCACGATGTGTGAGCCACAGAACTGGATCGGCTCACTCGGTAGCACGAACCCACCAAGCGTCGGAGGAACGCGTACCATGTGAAATAGCACGGCGCCTTGAGCCACGCGAGCCGGAACAAGTCTTTGCCGTCGTCCACCAGCTCCATTCTGGTGAAGAGATCGGGCTGGTGAGTCGCGAAGAGCTCAGCGACGCGGAGCCCTCGCTGCACGACGAGATCTCGTCGAATGAGCAGCTGCCTATCGTCCTGCTCGAACATGTTGGCGAACGCCATGTCCAGATACTCCCACAGTAGTGACGCTGGCTGGATGTTGGACTCAGTCGTACGAGGATGGAACAGATCGGGCCAGAACAGTGTGCCGCTGGAGAGAAACTCCGGCAGTGTGAACAGATACGTCGGATCGCGCAGTGGTACGGTGGCGACGTCGAGACACAGCACGTTCTCGAAGCTGCTGTGGGAGATCGCGTGGACACGAGCTGCCACAGCAGAAGGCCTAGCGATCATCGCCCGGATCTCAACGTTGGTAGTCTTGCTCTGTGCCAATTTCACGCTCAGCTCGGCCGTTAGGCTCTCTGCATTGTCCTCTGCGAGCCACAGCTCGGCTGGCAGCGCACAGTCCAGCGCTCGCAGCTTCCCCACCAGCTCCACAGCCTGGTCCATGTCGCCTGACTGTAGGACCACCACGATGCCGTTGCCGGAGACCTTGCCATGGTAGTGGTCATCGTGCTCCGCGAGAATGACTCGCTCAATCTTAGCAGGGAAGTTGGCGAAGTACGGCGCGACGCGACACGTGACCAGGCGTCGACGGCAACATGGACGAGCAGTCGCTCCGCATCACGCGAAAGTACTCGTTTGTATCGTCGTCCCGCACCACGCAATACCCGACAGCGTCTTGGTCCTCCATAATGAGCGAGAAACACGACTTGTCGCGAAGCGGCTCTCGCGTGCCCGTCCACTTGCAGTCGGCCGTGCGCTTCCAGCCCATACACCTGAGGTTCCGCACGCGGGCGCCACGGGGTGACGGCAGTGACGACTGCATCACGCGCTCATATTGCTCCTCGAACACCTGCCACTCGCGCTCCACTGCTACGTCGATGGCCGCGAGTTCGTCTTGGGCCTTCTGGATCTCGATCTCCAGGCCCTCGATCACTTCCTGGATGCGGTCGAACTCGTTCTGGTGGTAGAACAGCGAGTCGTCCTCCAGAGTCTGCTCTTCATCGTCCTCTGCAGTATCTTCTGGTGCGATCGCTGGTGTTGGTGGACTCGACGCTGAAGCTGAAGCTGTCTTCCTCGGCGGTTCTTGCTTCGCATGCCGCTTCACATCCACGAGCGTGGGCGTCTTCGACTCTGTGAGCTCAGGCGTTGACGTTGTGACCGTTGTGGTCGCTTCAGCAGCGACGACTGGATCAGTCGACTGGATCTCGACTTGGAAAACGTGCTTTGCGTCGTCCGAGGGTCCTTGCATCCGAGCTCCTCGCGCCAGGCCGCCGTCTCCAGGCATCGCGACTTCATGAGCCACAGCGGAGTCGAATCCACACGCGACAGCGACCATCAGCGCGAAGATCGTGACCACGAAGCGGCGCGGAGCTGGCATTAAATATATTGCGGCTTCAAGATCACGGAGACGCTGGAATCCTTGAAGTGATCCTGCCTCCTCCACCACAAACACGCGTTGACAAGTCGGTGGATGGATGACGACGCACCATTCTGGCTGTGAGAAATCGTTCCAGCTGAGCCTGAGGTGGGAACTGAAGTTAGATCCTTCGCGGAGTGCAACTCCTCCGTTCAATACGCACGCCACCGGACGGACGCACTGACTGCGTCCGAGGGTGTTGATGGCCAGCTCGTCATACGTCCGTTGCAGCCAATTGCGTCTGCCAACAAGATACGTGGCTTCCATCCAAGAGCCACAAGAGCCACAGGAGCCACGATACTGAAGCTTCGAATTGGAAGGGCGAGTCACTCGTGATGCGCGCTCGGTGTTCTCAGATCCTCCGAGCCACTGTGCGCATCGTGAGGATCTGCCACTTGTCTGACCGAGTGAGCGGACGGCCGTCCACTCTTGCGCCCTCTATGCTGTTGCCGCGCTTGACCCCATCTCAGATCATGGCCTTCGATACAGAACGTCTCATCATACGAGTCCTGAAGTTCGCGAATGGCTGCACTGGATGGAAACCCCACGTACAGTACTGTGGTGTATACTGTGTATATGGTGCTCTACGACGTTGTCGTCGGCGTGGTTGACTGGCTATTGGCCAGGAGATCTGTGGCTTCGATAGCGTACGCTCGGATCTCGTTTTCCACGTCGCGGAACGGCAAGTCAACAAAGCGGAAGGTGTTGAAGTGTGGTGTGGCGGGCGACGGCTTGCCGTAGCACCACTGGCCCTTGGGGAAGTCCGCAGAGGCTTCGTAGATCTCCACTGTGTAGTTGGCTCGCGCAGACGTGGGCTTGAGCTGCAACAAGTGCGTCCAGATTTCCGGATCCACCTCCATCTCTTGGTCTCCACTATTAGGAGCACCGGTCACCAGCTCTCCTGCTTTCAATATCGTCGATTTCACGATCGGTTGTTTAGCATGGCGCCCTTCCAGCTTCTTGGCATTGCGGTGGAGAAACAGCACGTCGCCCTGCGGATCAAACTGCACCATCGTCTGGCCGCAGAACATCTCGCCACGCACGTTGCCTGCGATCGCCGGCGGTCGGTCCACCATATAAAAGCTCGTGTTGGACTTGAGCCACGCGAGCCGGAACAGATCCTTGTCGCCGTGGACTAGCTTGAACTTGTCCAATAGATTGGGTTTGCTATGGGCGTAGAAATGCACCAACGCCAGCGCACTGTGCGCACGTGTTTTATCCACCACGAGCTGGCCGCTTTCCTGTTCGAACATGTCCACAAAGGCCAGATCCATGTACTCCCACACGAGCGACCGCTCATGGAGCGCAAAGATCGTGTGGTTCGGGTGCCAGAAGTCGGGCCAGAACAGCGCGCCTGTGGACTGGAACTGCGGCAGATCAAAGAGAAACGTCGGGTCCTTCACAGGCACGTTGTCTGCGTCCAGGAACAGCACGTGGTCGAAATTGCTATGGCGGATGGCGTGGATCTTGGTGGTGAAGCCCTGGACGTCCGTGTCGTCGATAGACCGCAGCACGAGCGGCCCGTACGTCTCCATCATCTTCTGGATGATCGGGTGGCTTGCTGCGTGTTCCAGTTCGCTCGTCTTGTACCACAGCTCCACTGGCAATGAGCACTGCACACGTCGCAGAGTTCGCAGCGTCGCGTACGCACTCGGCAGCATCTTGGGGTACACGACCAGCACGATGCCCCGCGATGGCTCTTTAACAGCGACTGCCACTGGCGTCTTCAGTTCATCTTCCCTACTGGCGTTTCGCAGCACGTCCATCGACTGGATCGCAAAGTTGGGGAAGTGCCACGCGTCGAAACAGCGCAGCGACGCGTCCCAGCGCAGCGTATCACACGCCGTGAGCATCACGCGGAAGCGCTGCTTCGTAACCGTGTCCTCGATCTCACAGTAGCCCGCCATCTTGGGCGGGACGTTCTGTAAACACGACCGGTCGTCACTAGGAACACGCTTGCCGCGCGGGTCACAATCAGCGGTCGCGCGCCAGCCCAGACACTTGAAGCTGCTCTGCTGAGGCTGCTGCTTGTACACGCGCGGCAGCTCCGTGACCAGCTGCGCGTCCTCCTCGGCGATGATGGAGCCGTGGATCTCGAGCTGCGCGCGGACCTTGTGCAGCTTGTTCTTCAGCACGCCGATCGCTGAAAGCGACCGCAGCCGCTTCTCCTCCAGTACGCTCATTCTCTCTAGGTGCTCAGCGTACGACACCACCGTCGTGTCTGTGGCGGTCGACGTGTACGGCGCTGGCGCTGACGTCGCCATGAGTTTCAGCAGCCACTCCGCGTCGATCATCCCAGGCACAGGCGTGGATGTAGGTGTAATAGGAGACTGTGTTGGAATAACGGAGACCGTGGACTCCACAGCACGCGTAGACGCCAGCGGGGGCTCAGTCGACGCAGCGAGAGCCGCTGGAGGCGTCGGAGGAGACGTCGGGGCTGCAGATGCGGCCTCTGTTGTCGTGGGTGGCGATGCAGTCGCTGAAGGGTAGACAGAGGCAGGAGTCTGGGGCTTCTGTGAGGCGTCCTGTGGCTCTAATGCCGCGGGGAAAGACCGAATTTCCTGCGCTGCGCGGCCGTGGAGACTGGTCTGGAGCTTCGTGCGCATGGAGACCGGCGACGTGCTGTCGGTGGGTGCACTGGGCGTCCAGAGACCGCTGTGCCACAGCACGAGGACGTACAGCAGTCCGCAGCCGCATAGAAACAGTCGCAGTTGCGTGGCAAGACTGCGACCGGCGTGAGGGCGAAGCACGCGAGACGGAGACGACGAACATGGAGGCGACACGGCGCCGTGGAGCGCCACAGAGCATGAGGAAGAGGAGGAGGAGGGCGTGGCCCGCGAGGTGCGGCGGCCGCCGTGGCTCATGAGCGAGGAGATCGGCAGCATGGCGGGTTGAATTCGGTTCCGCCACGGATTTCGGTTCCGACAGCGTTGCTGTTCCAGACACGATGACAGGATGACAGGATGGCAGAACCGATGGAAGCTGAGGCGCCTGCGCCTGTACCCATCTGTGGATTTGCTGCGTGGAGGAACCATCTGGCGCGACGGAAAGGCCGATTTGGAGCGGACGGTCCGCTTGCCCTACCCGCAGATGTAAGTTACCGTGAACGGTATCATACTCTGCGGGTTTGACCCGGGCAGAATGGAAACCCCTAAGAAAAACAAGCCACGAAAGACTCGCGATAATCTGTTCACCCCACTGGATTTCATCCACGCACAATGCAGAATCAATCGGAGAGAGTTTCGAATGAGTTACAGTGTAGATTGGATATTGAACACTTTCATTACCGTATCACCACTTCAACCGCTGCAGAGGGGTTGAAGGGTCGGCGTGTTCGCAAGCGGCGGCGAACCGGACGCATTTTTAACTTGGGTGGGTGCGCTCTGTACAGTACTGTAACGGTGAACCTGTGGAGGCCTGCGGCTCCAGTCAAAAGAGAAGCTGAACTATTATAGCACATGCATTGGTACCCCAACCGTGGGTGAGGAAGCTGTCGAAGACCGCCGACTTCGGCGGCTCTTCGCCCCTTCTTGGTCCCTCGTTGCCACAACCCACTGCTGCTTTGGATTTACCACCCAGTGACGCTGGTCGTCGGCTTCGCGGCCTCTCACAGTCGAATTTCTCGCCAGGAGCAGCAACTTGCCCCGTTAGATACACTCTAGTATGCGCAGCCACTCGACACTCCACGCTCCCGATCCTCTGCCATCGTTTGGCGATCTGGAACTAAGCCGGGCAGCAGCCTTCGCACAGTGGAGACGCCTCAACAACAGTCGTGCTTGCTCCGCGGGCCATGACGGCGAGGCGACACACGCGCAATCCTGCGCGAGAGAGACCCCATCCGCCACCGAATATCACCAGTCCAGCATAGACGAGCGGCTCCCGACTCGCGTGTGCCACCTTACTTTAGAAATCGCGAAGCTTCGACAACAAATCAAACAGCTTCAGCGGCGATACAAGCTGCTCAAAGCGAGCAAGATCAAGGTTCGAAACAAACGGAACGGCGTGCGTAAACCCTGAGAAGAGCGATTGCCAATCCTCCAGTCGACGAGCAACGCCGAAAAACGCAGTCAACAGAAGCGGCGCAGCGACCTGCCAAGATCAAATCTTCTACCCGGACAGTATTCGACGAAAACCGAAGCAAGGGGAAGACCGCGAGCGAGCGAAGAGAACACTACGTTAGTAGGAGGTGTGGCGTCGAGGCTGCAGCTGAGAGTACCGGCACCGGTATGGAGCAGGAGACCGACGAACGGCTCTGCGT
>JAADXI010000469.1:0-21078 GCA_023337615.1 Pythium brachiatum | reverse complement strand
GAGAGAGAGAGGAAAGGACGACGAGAGCCAGGCATGGGGAGGACGACGGCGCCTCGGTCGGTCAGTAGGAAGAGATGCATGCGTCCACGCGGCTCTTTTTTTGATATACAATGCATGTCGAGTCTTTTTTTTCCTTGGGCGCTGGGCTTCCTTCCACCCATTTTCCCTTCATGATGGATCTCCCCAAACTCACATGGCTTCAGGATCGTTTTAGGAAACTCACCGTGTTTTGCGAATGAACCCTTCATCTGAACCTGTTTCCATCTGCTGCGTCGTACTTAGCGGAGACCGCGATGGACTGACTGGGAAAGTGTAGGTGTGGAAATTCTCGCATCGCATCTCCCTGGAAAACCAAGAGCTCCACGCCACACCACGCCAGCTCCCTGCTGCCTGGCCTGCGTCTCCTTCCCCCCTCTCCGCAGTCGTCTCCCTGTTCCTTCCTCACGCCAGCAGACCACCATGAGCAGCGCACCCGTGGCGGCCGCGCCCGAGGACAAATTCAACTACTACGAAGTGCTGGGCGTGGAGAAGACGGCGTCCGAGCTGGAGATCAAGACCGCGTACCGCAAGCTCGCGCTCAAGTACCATCCCGACCGCAACGCCGGCAACGAAGAAGCCGGCGACAAGTTCAAGCAGGTGTCCACAGCCTACGCCGTGCTCAGCGACCCGAACAAGCGCCGCCAGTACGACGTCGCGGGCGAGTCCGGAAAGGACATTGAGTTTGAGTCGGTGGATGTCGAGTCCATGGGCGGCTTCGGCCGCGTGGTCGGCGCGCTGTTCACCAAGATCGGGCTGCCCATCCCGACGCAGATCTCGCAGTCGGTGCTGTCGGCCGCGCGCGACCTGTGCGACGAGCGCAACAACGCCACCCACCGCGTGCCCGTGACCGCGCTGCCCTTTGGCGTCGAGCGCCACGCGCGCGTGGACAAGCAGGACGCGCACTTCTACCGCTTCACAGTGGACAAAGAGCGCGAGTCGGTCGTGCTCATGTGTCGCTCGGCCTCCAAGAGCAAGTTCAAGCTCGTGCTGTTTGACGGCTCGGGCGCCGTGCGCATGGTCCAGGAAAGCGCCAAGAAGCCGCGCTGCACGGCCGCCGACATGTACCTCTCCAGCTCTGTCGAGCTCATGGACCTGCACGACATGTGGCCGCCGCATCTCGCCGGTGCGGGCGCGGACTCGGATCTCCCGGATCTCTTCAGTAAGCTCTCGACGTTCGAGGTCAAGCGCACCATCGCGCTGGAACAGGGCGAGCACTTGTTCTGCGTGTACGGCGACAACTGGCTGTCAGCCGTCAAGTACTCGATCAAGTGTCTAAAGATGGACGACAACGCAGCGGGGTTGAGCGCGATCCAGACCAACGAGCGTGAGCTCGTGGGCATCAAGCTGGAGCTCGACGCATTGCAGAAGCAGTACGTGGCGGCCAAGAAGGCGTTCGAAGAAGCCGCGGCCGTGGTCGACGAGAAGCAGAAGCGGACAGAGGAGCTGCTGGCGGCGCGCGACACAGCCTACGAGAGCTTTCTCTCTGGCTGCGAGCCGCAGGCGGGTAGTGGGTACCTGAGTGCGAACGGAGGGGTCGGTGGCCCGCCGGAGATGCGGCGCTCGACCAGCATGACGGGCGACGCGAACATCAAGTCGATCTTTGGCGGGTTCTCCAACCGGTTTTTCAACTCGAAAGACGACACGCGCGCGTCGACGGACTCGACGTCGGCCAAGTAGCGGACGGCGATGTCTGTCGTCCTCCCCCTTTTACCATAGACCACCGCCACCCACGCGAACCACCTGAGCCAATCCGAGCCAACCAAAGGCCGCCCGACCACAGTCAGAAACAACATGAGACCTGTAGTGTGCATTTGTTAGGAGTATGAGTAGTAAGAATAAAGAGAGCTCGAGGGCTTGAGGAGACCACCGGTGGCAGTACGACGCTAGTTGTAGCCGTTCAGCAGTCGCTCGCGCTTGGGGTCGACGGGGTCGGCGATCGGGCGCGCACTGCAGTAGGAGTGGAAGAGCCACGGCAAGAAGCCGAACACAAACGCGAGCTGACCGAAGAAAAACGCAGCGCCGAACATCGGGAACGTTGCAGCGAGCGAGTTGTAAAAGTGTGCGAGTTGCGTAGTGCGGCAGTGGCGCGGCTGGCTGGGATCGGACTCGCTCTTGGCGGCTTCCTGCAGCGTACAGGGCAGCACGACACCGGTGACTGGGTCTGCGTACATCTGATGGCCGAACGTCGCGTACTGCGGTGCGAGCGTGAGCACGCTGAAGAGACCGACGATCGAGATGTTGATGAGCACGAGCGCGACGATCGCCATGGTGGAGGCCGAGGTGAGTCGTGGCTGGAGGCGGTCGAGGCGGAAGCACAGCACGCGCACGCCGTGGCGCGCGAGCACGATAAACGAAACCACGAACAGGTACACGAAGAGCACGCCGAAGAGGATGTAGTCCAGCGGGAACGCCCTGGACGCCAGCACGAGCAGGCCGTCGATGGGGTTGGGGAACACGGGCTGGTTCAGTAGGAAACCCTTCTGGAAGCTGGAGTGAGCCATCTTGTCGATGCTGGTGATGAGGATCGAGACGAGGATCAACAGCGACAGTAGCAAACACACCACGCCCAGCGGCACCTTCCAGCACGCCCATCGACTGCCCAGCGAGAAGCGTGTGATATTGGCCTGCAGCACGGCCTTGCGGTCGCTCAGGAGTTGCTCGCGGAGCTTGAGCTGCTCAAGGCGCTCCTGGTCCATGCGGCTCATGGTCTGGTCCACGACGTAGCGCTTGAGGATCGTGTCCTTGGTCTGCTCCGTGGCCTGCGCCTCCATGGCATTCTCCCGCAGCAGATCTTCAAAGGTGTTTTTGTTTTCATTCTCGCTGTGGTCTTCCATGAGCAGCCCCACGAGTGGCACACAGGCGAGTCCGCGACTGGACACAAACACCCACAAGTACATTCCCGCTAGCAGCAAAATGCCGATCACCAGGCGGAACAACGTCTCGAGATCCGATGAGAGTTTGAGCAGCGGCTTGAGCCAGTCGATGTCGGTGGACGATGGCTTGCCGCACAGCAGCAGCGTGATCGCCAGCACGAACAGCAGCGCCAGGCCAAACAAAAAGCACGCCGTGCGCTTGAGCGCGACCACGAGCCGCTGCTGGGGCGAGAAGAGCATGGTGATGTGCGCGATCTCCGTCTGACGCGCGTAGTTGTACACCAGCGGCGCGCCCAGAAACGAGTATGCGGCCAGACAGCCCAGATACACTTGGTACAACACAGCCAACGCGTGGGCGTTCGTGTGAACGTGGGGCAGTGCGTTCTCCAGCAGATACACATCCACAGGCGCAGTGAAGAGACACAGCAGCGAGATGTACAGCGCCAAGATGCACACGGCGTTGACCAGTCGCGAGGTGATCTGCAGTGGCGCGGCGCTGATGGAGGCGGCGCCTGCGAACGCTGGGAGAGCAGAGGCCGCGGCGTTCTCGGGCTGGAAGTAGAGGACGAGAAAGGCGCTCAGCAGCAGCAGCACGACACCCACGGCGGCGTAGATCAGCCACGCGACGGCCGCGCCCTGGTCGATGGGCGGCACGATGGTGGACGCGTAGGCCGCCATGGCGTCGGGGTGGAAGCCTGACGTCCGCACTTGGAGCAGATCCATCACCGGACGTTGTGTTGGGAGCTGTTGGGTGGGGAGATACGCCAATTGGATTGTTCTTCAAGCTGAGAAGGTAGGTTGAAGGATAGCGTGGACCACATAAGTTCAGGGATATGTGTACCACATACATTTAGGGTTGATGTTGTTGTGTGATGAGAATGGAAATGTGGAGCTACGAAGCCTTTCTCGCGGACGGCGCGCTGCTCGTGGCGCGATCGCAGAGGCTACAGAGGCAGCGGAGTGGCGATAACGATGGAGAGAAGGAGGTGGCGAAGTGGACGTGGAGACACGGCAAGCGAACGGTGCGTATGACCAGTGCAAGAGGATAGCGAATGCGGAGCTGATGGTCGCGTGTGTGCAGCACCTGCCAGGCAACTCGTATCTCGTGTCGCTTTCCAACCCACGAAAGCAGAATTCGAATGATCGCGGTGGAAGCTCTAATATGCAGAGGAGAGATAGCCGTGTTGGAAGCGAATTGGACGACATCAACGCGTTGCTGGAGGAAGACGATGGCAATGTAAGGCACCTACCTACAGTACTCTACTCACCATGTATACCGCACCCTTTGTCCATCGCAGGCTCTAACGTAGCCCTGTGAATCCATGACGGATAGCTGAGTGATCCAACAGCGTCACTGTATGATGACAACGCTGACGACACTGTGCTCTTCGACTTCCACATCGTGTTTCACGCCGTGTACCGAGCGCCTGTGCTCTACTTTCGTCTCACACGGCTCGACGGCTCGCCTGTGTCCTTCCACAGCAGCTCTGCGGCTGCTGACCTGCGACTCGCTGGCAGCAACGACCGCACTCCGCTCGTGTCCATGGAAGACCACCAGGTCCTAGGTACGCCGTTCTACTTCCTGCATCCGTGCGAGACCGCCAGCGCCATGGCGCTGCTGCTCAGCCAACCACAGCACATGCCCAGCAGCAGCAGCAGTAGCACACAGTCGACTCACTCCATCGACAGCATAGCGCAGCAGCAAACAGAGCCGACGTACCTGCTCGCGTGGCTTTGTCTGGTACAACCATTGACACGCATTGACCCTCGCGTCTACTGAGTTAATGTATATTACTAAGTACGTCTTAAGTCCGCATGGTCCACATGTGCATTTTGAATTTTGAACCACTCCCCAGACAGGCGACATATCAACATTGCCACTTGCGATCATGGCGACCTCCGCCACCACGCAGCATCTAAAGGACGCGTCCTCCATGGAGCGCACGCGCAAGAAGTACGACACACTACATTGGCGATGCGCCCTATGACTTGCGCTCACGCTTTCTCTGTTTCTCTCATTGTGTGTAGGCCGCGTCTGGCGCCGTCGCCGAGTCACTGCCCATCGTCCAGCAGCTCCACGTCGTCGTCATCTGCGCGTCCGAAGAGCGGATTGATGCAGCCCAGCATCACCACGTCGCGGCTACATAGCTACGCGTTTGGCTCGCGCATGCCACTGGCTGGAAAGGAGAATAATGTGAACACGAACAAGCCATCGGCCTGCACGTCCGCGACCAGCAAGAGCTCCGCGGATGCAGGTAAGAAGAGCGAATGGGACTCCACGACCAGCACGAACGCCTCGCTGCCACCGAAGTCCGCGGTTAAGCGCCGCGCGAAGCGAGCTGAGGCTCCCACTAGCGAAAACAGTGTGGCTGCCCCGTCGACACCAGCATCAGGCGCCAAGAGCGGAGCCACGCAGTCGACAGTGCTGCAGACACCACCATCCGCAACCCCAAGCAAGCCGCTGGAGGTGAAGACCATGGTGCTGAGTCCAATCAAGCCCCTCGTGTTCCACCCCGTGACTGCGACGGATCCTGAGTTTTGGAAGTCGCGTCAAGAGTTCGCGCGCACGGCGTTGCTGGAGCTGAAGGCGCTGGAGTAAGTGTGCTGCTGTAGCTCAGTTGATTATGACTGTGGGATTGGGGTGCTGACGAGGATTGATGCACCTGGATTGTGAACAGAGAGCGCATGAACAAATTGTCGAAAACCCCTACGAAGGCGTAATTTAGCGAGTGTATCTATCGACTCGAATGTATCATTGATTGAAAACGAAATTGCTCGGGTATTGTGTACAACGCAGTAGCTACCAACGTAGTACTGCTCAGCATGGGAGGTTCAAGTCGAATAGCGTGGCCCTGCACGGGTAAACTTCTGCGGGTGGAAGATTTCTCGAGACGTGTGAAGGTCTGCATCTGTTGCTCCATGAAGTTGAGTCACAAGGAGTCTTTTGCGACGAGCATCCCGGTCGCCACTTTGGGTCTTCACCAATTAAGATTAAAATGCTTCCTGGGCGTAGGTGCATTGAGATCGCAAGTCAGGTGAGTTGTCACCAGAGCTAGGTAGGCAAATGCTTTGCCACAGTACAACGAGGAAAGGCGACATGATACGAACGAGAGAGAGTTTGCCAACTTGCTGCTGCTGTACAGTATCACATCAAAATGTACCCATCGAACTTAACGCGCAGCTCCCATATCCTACTAAGTTCGCAGGTCCGACCTCCGGCCGATTCAGTTGAAGCGGAAGACGTGGACGAGCCCCGACTCGTACTCGGGCACGAACACCTCCGTCTTGCCGTCGCCGTCTACATCTCCACCGGCCACCTGTCCGATCGTCTTCTTGCCGGCGTCCAGGAACACGCTCACGTCGTACTTGAAGTTCTTGTCCTTTGGCGTGAGCAGCCACGCCTTGCCCGAGCCATCACCGCCCACGACGATCGACGGCTGCGTGGCCGCCTTGGTCGGCTTGACGAGGATCGGCGCGCCAGGAGCCGCCTGGCCCAGTCCGCTGAGGATGTTGACGATGCCCGACGCCGCCACGTGCTTGGTGAACGACGGCAGCTCGTACACGAACACCGAGCCGCCCTTGGAAGAGCCGTCATGGTTGGTCACGACCAGCTCCTTCTTGCCGTCGCCGTTCAGATCGCCCGTGACCGAGCGGAAGACCGGCCCGATGGCGCTGTCCACGACCGTGGTGTTGAAGCCCGAGGCCGGCTTGAGCCAGTTGAGGTTCTTGTACAGCACCAGCTTCTCCGTGAAGAACTGACTCGCGAGCAAGTCCGGCTTGCCGTCGGCGTCAAAGTCTTCGATCTGGAAGAACACATCCGGCCCGTCGATGAGCTTGGTCTGCGTCCACGCCTGGCCCAGTGGGTTACTGGCCGGCTGCTTGAGCCAGTAGAGCGAGCCGTAGCCGTTGCCGATCAGCGGTTTGTTGGCGCCGGCCGTGACGATGTCCAGCAGCCCATCGCCGTCCACGTCCAGCCACTCGATCTGGTGGTAGAAGCGGTCGGACGTGGACGTGATCTTCTGCAGCGCACCGGTCTTGCGGCTGATTAGTGTGATGGCGCCGTTGCCCTTGAGCGGCACGAGGAAACCGCCGGCCACCACGAGCACGTCGTCGAAGCCCTTGATCGCAGAGGTCGGCGCAACCAGCGCTTCGTTAGGCCACGTCACGGACTTGGTGAGCTGCGTGGGTTTGATGCTCGACACGCTGCCCAGCAGCGAGCCAATGTTCTTGACCTCACCGACAGTGTCTGTGCTCAACGCTTTGAACGCCGTGATGTGGAGGTCCTGGCCGTTGAGGAACAGGAACGCGGCGTCCGAGTACGAGAACTGACCGAGCTTGGTGATCGCCGTGGTGTTGACTTGAGCGTTAGCGCCGGAGGCGAAGAGCGCAGCGGCGAGCGGGAGGAAGAATGCCCCGAGCATAGTGTAATGTAGCAAGTGGAAGGAGACTTGATCGTCGCTGGGAGGGAGAAGATTTGGAAATGAAAACCGCCGAGAGCGAGCCGCTCGACTCAACAGATCCGCTCGTGTGTCTCTTGTGTGGGCGAGAAACGCGTGCACGCGCCTATGGATGGCTCTGAGAGCCGTAGACCCACAGGGAGCCCGAGGGCGAAACTCTCCTGTTGCTGGAGCTTAACCACGAGTCGCACGAGAAGCATTTGATGAGTAAGCGGTTGACAGGCGTCCTGAGCAATCTGAGCATGGAACGAAGAGCCGCTAGGTAACAGGTCGAAAGATCTCCCGTCGAATCCAGGATCTCTGCAGTGTCCAGACGCCTGGCCCAGGCTGGGTGCAAGGATGCGGGAGTTGGGACTGTTAAAGGTGCGAACTTAGGCTGCCACGCAAGACTCGGGGCGAACAGTTTCCCCTACAAGCGCGGTAACAGGCCAATCACCCACGCGCACAGCCAGGACGAGCGTCAATACTGCCAACCTCAGCCCAACTCCTGTGAATAGGAGTGCTTTTCGTGTGTCTGATTCGCTTCTTCAACAACGACGACGATTATTACCCGATTACCACAGTGGACACGACCTCTCTGGCCGTATTCACGAAGCTTACGGCCACGCCTACCGGGACACGCGGTGTGCGCGCATCCACCACAAAGAGCCAATTGCGGATATCTGTTACGTGGGCCGCACCATCACTTGCATTGCAAGAGCAGCAGCCTCATCTGAGCGACCAGAGGAAGATCGAGAGATGGACAGGAAACCCGAGATCCTGGCGTCAGAGGTTCGGTGGGGATCAGATCTTTGCCAGCTCATTTGCCGCAGGGGAACGAACGCCTCGTCAATCATCGAAGCAATCCGTCAGCTGACCACGCCCAAGAAGAAGAGAAGTGCGCGGATCCGACCCCAACAACTTGTTGAACAAGTTGTGGGGTGCACCGCAACTGAACGAGCCACGCGCAGTTGATGACCGAGAGAGACTTTGCGGGCAACGTGATCAGCATCCGCAGTGATGATGAGCTCTCTTCTCACAGACCACCATCAACAGTTCGAAATCCGGGATCACGAGTCCGGATGAAGGACAAGGCTCGCATTACTATAATAGTATGCGCGTCCATCTTGGATTGGATAGGCTGTATAGTGTCGTATCTTAACGACTGACGTCGGTTATGGCTCGCGTCCAGCACCTCGTGGACACGAAATCGCCACACGCAATGGCGTAGGATATGATCAAACGCTTCTAGTCACTCAGACGCCTCCAACCCCACAGCCTCCTTCCGAGTGAGAGGAGAGCACGACCCGCTGCTCTCACTCTTTGATCTGGGAATCGGAGCCTCCTCCCCTCTCCTCTCACGCTCACGGCGGTTGTGCCATCTCACCTCGTGCGTCGCAACGAGTGCTTGCATTGCCCACACTCGTGGGTTTAAGTTCGGGTGGACTTTCTCATCCGAACATCACTCCTGCCTGCCCAGACATGGCTACACCCCCCGGCCCTTTGACGCGCGTGCAACGGCGACGCGATTCCGAAGCATCAACTGAAGCGAAAGCCTTACTACAGTAGTATGTATTAATATGCGGTTGTAGTGTACTGCACTGTATGAAATAGAAGTGTGTATGTGTGGATTGGTATTTACTTACATGCGGACGAGTCCGTAGACTGGGACCTTTGGACTTGGCTCGTTGCGGATCGAGCGGACGATGCAGCCGCATTCCACGACTTCTCCTCCGAGCTTCTCCACCAGCTCGCACGTGACTTCAAGCGTGTTGCCTGTCGCCACCAAGTCATCGATGATCACAACACGCGCGCCCTCGGCCATCGCATCTGCATGGATCTCCAGTCGCCCCGTGTAAAAGCCGCTGGTGAAGTCGACGCCCACAGTCTTACCGGGCAGTCGCCGTGCTCGACGCACTGGCACAAACGGAACCTTGAGCGCTAGAGCCAATGGCGCGCCAATCATGAAGCCTCGCGCCTCGCAGCTCACCACGTGCGTGATCTTCTGCTCAGCGTAGCGGTTCTTGAGCGCGTCAATGGCGGCTTGAAATGCCTGTGGATCCATCAGCAGCGACGTGACGTCCGGTAGCGCAAAGCCCGGCGCGACCTCGTACGTGTGGATCTTGCTGCGCAGGTAGGTAGAGAGCTGCTCCTGGTTGGTGATGTCCAGCTTCATAGCGGTGTATCAATAGTACTGGAAGTGCTCTGGAGGTGGTGCTGTCAAATGTGGAAATGACCACTTGCGGAGATAGCGATGCCAGAGCTGCGGTAATACCCTCCTAGACTGTACTGTATAGCCAGCAGCACCCACACGCACGCGCGTCGAATCGTACGCGACACGACTCTCCATAGTACAGCCGAATATCCAGTTCACCAGCGCGGATTGGTATTTTAGGGAGTGGTAAACACGAAATTCTCGCGCCAACGACAGGTGGTTGGATTCGGATTGGTATTTTGACACTGCAGTAAACACGGTGGAAAAATTCCTCACACGTCGCAGACGGAGGAGACGGGTATTGGAGTTCAGGTGTAAACACGGTTTAGAAACTCAATTCACTGCGGTCTCTTCCGTTCGAGGCAAACCGCGGTTATGATATCAAGTCCAGCCACGTTTTACTAGTAGTATAGTGTATTTGCTTTAGTGGTCGATCTTTTGCCGCTTGGCTTTGGTCTCTGCAGGCTCAGAAGACTGATTACCCACCGCGTACACTTGGCGAATGTTGATATTGATACGGTGCGACGCCAAGTAGCTCTTCACGGCCAGCAGCTCTTCTCGCCATTGGTCAGTCGCCAGTGTCTTTGGCTCACTCGTCGCTTTACTGTCCACCAGTGCGTCCATCTCCGCCTCTGCGATCTCAAACCCAGTGGGCAGCACCTTCGCGATGCCGTGGTAACTCAGCCGCGATTTCCCACCGAGCACTGCAAGGTCTCCACTTCGCAGCAGCACTTCGAGCGGTGCGTCTTCTTTTGTCAGCGTGCCTTTGAGGAACACGCACTCGCTGCCCAGCGACAGCGACACGACCGGATGATCCATCGTGTACTCGACGTCGTCTTGGTGGCCGCCCATCGTGGAGTTCTTCTTGTAGAAGTTGACAATCACCGCCTCAGCCGCCAGCGTCTCACCACAGGCCTCAGCACATAACGCTCCTAGTCGTGTGAGCAGCTCCGGCACGGGTGAGAAGTTTTCTGGGTAGTACTTTCTCGCTGTCCAGTCGTAGTGGAAGCCTGCGGCGCCCCAGTGGAGCTTGCTCAACGCAGGGTTCTTGGACGGATCTGCTGGATGCGACTGCCGCGCCGTCTGCCAGATCCCAGTCACCTGCTCATTCTGCTGATGCATGTTCGTCACGTGCGGCGGCTCCACGTACTCCGTCCTATCGAAACCACAGCACTCCCGTCAGCTCCTCCCCTTTCACTTATTGTCAAGCACGGTATCACGTACAGACACGCGTGGGCGATCTGCAACTGCGTCGCTGCGTCCACAGCGTCTGGGATCACCACGAAGCCTTCGTGGGCGTCGCCAAAGCCTCCGAACGCCAGCACAGGCCGCTCGCGCTCGCTGCCGTCCACACCACTGCGCCACTTCCACGTGCCGATGCGCGTCACGCGCGACTGCTGGTTCTTGCGCAGCGTACGCACATCCAGCACGTCAACATCCGCACGGATCTGCGCGTCGCTGAGCTGCTTGAAGCGCTTCTCGTGCGTCTTGTACGCGCTCTTCAGTGGCGGCTGCTGCATTTTCCTGCTGCCAGGCGAGTGGTGGGTCGAATTGGATGGGTATCAGATACTACGTAGTAGTAATCTGAGGATGTCTGAGTATCGGAGCTCTTCGCGTCACTTGCACCTGAGACTGGCAGGCTTTTACCTAGCCTGAGACCTTGACGCTTGGTGGGCTCAATGCAGGGTGATGAAGGAGCGGATGAAGAGAGAGAGGGAGAAGGATGAAGATGGATGATAGATAAAGGCACAGCACCAATACGGTATACTTAATCTCGGGTAAAACGCACTAGGTTCATTGGTAGAGAGGTCTAGAGCACACACAGAAGGACACTCAGATGGACACCCACACAGACCCTTCTTCGGATCCGCGTTATGGGGTCCGCTTACAGGAAGAGATAGGCAACAGACACCACGACAGCCGTCAGCGCAGGCACGACGCGCGAGGCCGAGCTCTGCTTGGTGTTGGCATCCAACGCTTCCTGCTTGGCGTTCGCGGCACCGCCCGTGGCGTCGTCAGAGTCCTTGCCCGACTGGGTCTTGGAGGCCGCTGGCGTTGGTTGTGGGAGCGAGGGGCACGGGGTGTCTTCGTCGTCACCGCCGGCCGGACGAGGCAGCGAAGGACATGGGGCATCTTCGTCGCCGTTGCCACCCGCAGGGCGTGGCAGCGATGGGCATGGGGCGTCTTCGTCGTCGCCCTTGCCCTGACCGGAGGCTGGCGTCTTGGACGCGGCCGGGGTCGGCTTAGGAGCACCCGCGGCGCCGGCAGGCGTGGAGGCCGCTGGAGTTGGCTTAGGAGCACCGGCAGCACCCGCTGGAGTTGAGGCCGCTGGGGTTGGCTTTGGGCCGGCAGCACCAGCGCTAGGCGTGGAGGCCGCTGGCGTAGGAGCTGGGTTCTGGGCTGGCTTGGCAGGCGTGGAGGCCGCCGGAGTCGGAGCTGGCGCCGACGCGGGCTTGGCAGTGGTCGCCGCTGGAGTAGGAGCTGGCACCTGTGGCGTCGAGGCCGCCGGCGTTGGCGTAGGACCGACGTTGCTTGATGGCACTGCCGGGGTGGGCGCAGGAGTTGGAGCTGGAGTAGGCGCTGGCGTAGGAGCTGGCGTAGGCGCAGGAGTCGGCGCAGGAGTAGGAGCTGGCGTTGGCGCAGGCGTCGGTGCCGGGGTAGGAGCCGGGGTAGGCGCTGGCGTTGGGGCCGGAGTTGGGGCAGGCGTTGGCGCTGGAGTTGGCGCCATGGTCTGCGCGGTGACTGGAGCTGGCGTAACAACCGGCGTGAACGACTGCTTTGGGTTGTTGTTGCCGCTGGCGGTGGCTGGGGGGTCGGCAGGACGCACGACACCAGGGTTCATGTTCTGCTGGATGTCGGACGTGTATCCGGCGGACGCAGTCGCGGCGATGGCGGCAAGGAAGACGGCGAGCTGAGCAGGGGAGCGCATGGTGATAGAGATGGAGGAAGGTGGTGGTGGTTTTGCTGTTGACGGTGGTGGGCGTAAGAAGGAGATTAATCGCCAACCTGTGTTGTTGCGATTGATGCCGGGTGCTGAGAAGAGAGCAAAACGAATTGTAAGAGATCGACTCCGAGTCCTGGCTGCTGGCCGAGGCTCACCAGGAGAAACTTGTGGATCCGCACGGTGCGAGCGAAGCGGATCGGTGCCGCCTCTGCCGAGCGTCTGGCGATCCGAAGAGCCGTCTGTGTCGGCCATATACACTGAGTATTAGCTGCTCGCTCCGACTCTGCCTGGTCTGTGTAGGAGCTTTGGCTTGCAACGGCTCTCCCGAGCCTCAGGCTGGGCCTTGTGATTCAATATTAGTTGAGCTGAACCTGGAGCAGCTCTCCAGCTGGTAGATACGTTCCGCCACCCTGTTCGCGCCGTACACATGGAGTGGCGTTCTGGAGAGACGTGGCGTGGGGTAACACTCGACGACAGCTGGCTGGGCGCAACATGATTCACGTAACCCACGTGACGCCGAGTACTGAGCGCTGGCCAGTGTCCGGAGCGAGGCGTCCTGATAGTCAGCCAGTCGTGGTGTACTGAAGTAGTCAGCAGCGGGTGGGGGTCGGCGGACGACGCCAGTGCCAGACGGACAGCGCCGTCGACGGCAGCGTGCTCTCTCTCCACGCAACGAAGTCTATTCACGACCGCCGCCTGGGTCTGCGGTCTGCAGCTGGGCAACTCCGGTGATCTCCATTTCCATTCGGTCTTGACTGAGTGGTTGGTCTCACCTGATTTTGGGAATTTCCAATAATTCCACCAATTACTGTCACTAAAATGGACAAATCATCCTTTTTTAGAAGTCTGTTGACTATATCACCTTGATTTGCTATGTAGGGACATGCAATTGGTCTGGCTTGTTCCCGAATGCAGCCATCTGGTGGGAGCTCTTCAGAATCCAAGGGATGCATGCGGAAATCGTCAGCCGCCGCCAAGTCGCCAGTCTCTGCCGCTTGATCTCTCTTGCTCGCTGCGCTAAACGTCCTGTGATGAAGTCTTGTTGACACGCGTGTATCCTGTAGCTCTGTTGTTGAAGGGGCACAGGTCACCACTACTGCACACTGTACTGTACACTGCAGAAGAGCGGCGTGACTGCCACTGGATTCCACGCTGCCGGCTCTGCTTCTCTACGTTTTGTGCAATGAAACACGTCCGATCTGGATCGGAAGATCTGGATGGTGTCTCTTCACGAGCGACTTAACGCGATGCCCGTCCTTACGGGAGACGAGTAACACACCAGCGTGATGACAGCGCCACCCACTTAGCGAGAAACGAATCCGTTGCGAGAATTATGGGACGGTCTCCGCTGCGGACAGCTTCAACGCTCTGTGGGAGGATGCTTTGAGGGCGTAGCGCTAATGATAAGGTTGAAGCGGTGGCCGAGAAACCAGCGATCGATACTGTAAGCTCGACGTCCAGGAGGAGATGCTGTCTGGATCCATGGATTGCGATCGTTCTAAGGATCTACGCTCTACGACTCATCGAGATCCGATCCGAGGCGTCGCTATGACCATCGTAGTAGTGAAGCCATAGAAGACGTCCAGTAGTTACTCCCATGGCATCCACGAGCTGCAGTGGATCGTTCATGAGGAGAATCGTAGACCGCAAATATCAAGATCCAGTTTGTTTCATCCGAGCTCAATCTCAATCTACAGCCTGCGATGCTATTGTTAGCGTGGCACTTTTCACACAGGAGCGCGCTCTTCAACTCGCATTGCCCGCCGTCTCCTTCCTCTCGTGTTGCTGCTGTAGACCGACGACGATCCTCGCTCTGGGTCTCCACTTCAACAGCTCATGGGCCCCAAAAAGTGCGTACATGTATCACTCTCTGGTGGCGTGGAGAAGCCGCTACTCATATCAACTACCTTCTAGGAAGAGCAAAGACGCAGGCGCCACTGGTGTCGCTGGCCTGGACCGAGACGCCGCCATCGCCACCAACGAATATCCTTTTCAACTTCCTCTTTCATGCTTGGATGCCTGCGTTCACTGCTGACCTGCTAGTTCCTTGACCTATTTTGGCTTGATCTCCACAGATGAGCTGCGGAAGCGCGTGGAAGAAGCCGAGGCCCAGCTCCGCGAGGAAGCCAAGATCATCGAGCGCATGACGCGCGACAACCGCGCCAAGCAGGAGCAGATCAATCAGATGGAGGCCATGCTACAGCGCGAGATCGAGAAGCACCAGGCCGCGCTGCAGATGCATGAAGACGAAGCGCTGACCCAGAAGCTGCAAGCCGACCACGAGCTAGCGGTGCTGCGACGCAAGGTCAGTCAGATGGAGCTCCACGTGGAGGCCTACGACGTGCTGGAGAGCTCCAACCACGCGCTGCGAGAGCGAGTGGACCGACTCATGCAGCAGCTCGAAGAAGAGAACCGCAGCCATGCTGAGGAGGTCCACAAGGTGCGACTGGACCTGTTCAACCACAAGATGGCACTGGAAAAGACCTTCCGTAAGGCGCTGCAGGAGCTGGACGCCGACTATCTGAAGAAGGCGTTCAACGCCATGTCGGAGGAGAGCAAGAACGCGCTGGTGGCCAACGCCAAGCTCAAGGACGAGCTCCAGCTCCAGAGCATCGGCGTGGACAACCTCATGCAGCGGTTCACGCAGCAGACCAAGCACTACCAGAAGATGGTGCGCTGTGTGGACGTACAACGCCTAGTAGCGGGAACGACGTACGGTCTCATGCTGTGGTTGTTGTTGTGATGTGTGTTTAGAAAATCGAGAACGATATCCTGGAGCAGGAGAGTCAATTGCGGCTCCAAGAAGTGGCCAGCATCAAGAAGTCGCAGCTCCACGCCACGCGCACGATCGAAAAGCTCAAGGACGAGGTGGTCAAGGATGAGCACGAGTGGAAGCAGCACGCGAGCAAGCTGCTGGAGGAGCTGCGGCACGAGAATCAGCATCTGCAGAAGCTCCACGAGGCGGCCCAGAAGCGCTGCCACAAATGGAAGACGCGGTGTCTCGAACTCGCGGAACGCGAAACCAAAAGGCGGTGCGTGGATGTATTCAATCCAATATGTGAGACCGACGCAACTGAGACTACTATGAACGCTTGCCCAGAATGGACGACCAGCGGGCTCAGACAGCGCCTGGCATCGCTACGGACTTGGTCGCACTGATGCGCACCCAAAGCCAGCCCGTGCTGGGCCAGAGCGTGCCAGTGGCGCCTTCGACTGTGAATCCAGTAGCTCAGCGCAATTTCAACGAGATGTGGAGCGCCAGTCTCAGTAGCCAGCCGTCCAAGAGCGAGAAGAGACCGAAAAGCCACCGACGCAGCCCACGAGATCCGGACGCGGTGGCCGATCTAACGGACGATTTGGAGCGGATCGCTGGCGCCAGTTTGGAGCTTCGAGTCCGTGCAGCTACGCCATCAGCGTACGTGTTTGACTCTGCCATTGCGTTGCGGTGAACACTATAGCTCACTGGGCTTGTTTGATGAATTGATAGCCGTGCAACAACAGGCCGCAAACCACATCGACTCAGTCCTGCCGTGCTGCCGCGTGCTGGCCAGACAATGGAGTTTAACTTTGCCAAGTAGTAGTGCAAGGCTATGTATGTATGATCCAACGATGGGATGCTCCGATTGAGGACGCTGACGAAGTTTCCATCAGAAAACCGATTTCTTTGCAGCCGCAGTCCCATGCATCGGTTCCAGTAGCGAACAGGGTAAGTGCGGGTAGTAGAAGCGCTGGCGGAAGCGGATGCGGCCGTCAAAGTTGCGGTACTGCTCCTCGACGGCGCCGTCCTTTGTGTCCTCGACGGCGCCGTCCTTATGTTGAGCGCACCACGTAGGATGTGGGCTTCGAAGTACCGGTACTTGTATCAATGAACAATTGTTCCCAATCCTGAGGTGTCAGCTATTCTTAGTTCAAGCGAGCGAGACCATCATGTGACTTGCCACTGTTCAGTGCACCATGAAGGCGCCCGATGGTGCGCTTGTGCGAGCGCGAGCCAAGGCGCCACTGCGAGACCTCCAGGCGCTGCATCTCTCCAGTGCCGAGCTCGCGTGTCTGCGCGGCCTTGACAGTTGCCTCCGGCTGCGCTCTCTCTACGCCAACGCCAATGTGCTCAAGTACATTGACGGTCTCACGTCACTGCGGCGGCTGTGGCGCGTGGATCTCAGCGACAATTTCGTGCGGCAACTGCAGCCGCTCGCATCCTTTGCCGCCTTGGGATTCGTGAACCTGGAGCGCAACCAACTGACGTTCGAAGACCTCGTGTGTCTGCGCGACGTGCACATCGTGGAGCTCCGCGTCTCTGGGAACCGCCCGTCGCCGACTGAGTACCGGATGAAAGTCGTGGCGCTGCTGCCATATGTGTGGATCGTGGACGGCCACTACGTCACGACGCACGAGCGAGCAGAGGCGTTGGACGCCTACGACGGCTTCGTGCAGCAGCTCCTCACGCAGACTGAGTCGTCGTCGTCTCTGCGCTTTGGCTCGACGTCCGATCTCTGGGGTGGGTCTTCCCTCGTACTGAGTGACGACTTCACGTCGCCCGTGCAGGAAGAAGCATTGAAACTACTGCAAACCATCGAGAAGCAGCCCACACGGCTCCCCGAACAGCAGGATCTGTATCGGCTTCGCGCCGTCGCCACTTTCCACGACAGCGAGAGCGACGTCCACAACGCCCACGCCCATTTCGCACCACTCAAGCACTCTCTCACAGCCAGACTCATGCCCAAGATTCGTCTCCAGCAGGCACAGGCGTTGTCCCAACGCACGCGACTGAAGCTGAGCGTGCTGCTGGCGACGCATCTGTCGTTTCCACTGCCTGGAAAGCTGCTCTCGGAAGCGGTGTTGATCTCTCTAGTAAGCGAGGGCGAGGGCGTCTCTAGCAGCGGAGCGTGGATCGAGGAGCTCACGCAGCTGCCAGCGTACGGCCACGTTGCGTTGGTGAGTGCGATGCGGAGGCAGACGCTGGAGGAGATCGACGTGAGTCGCCGCAACCACCAGGAACCGCCCACGCCACTTGAAACGTTACTGTGGGGGAGTCTGCCGGCAGTGATTCCCACTCTAGCAACGACGGAGCGCCAGACGAAGTTGGTCGATTGTGATACGCCGGACCAGGCGTTTGTCCAGCGCTGTGCGTTTGCCGTCTCGCTGCTGGTACGTGCGACGTCTTTTCCAAGTCACCCTGCGTTGGCTTCGATGCCTGCGTCTCCGTTGGAGGAGTTGCTGGAAGCAGCTCGATTGGCGTCGATGCAGACGCTGGAGAGCGTCGGGTTCGCGTATCCAAGTGTACTTTTAACTGATGGAGCTGCTAGTAAAAAGCCATGGAAGAAGACGACGTCGGAGCGCGAGTATCGGAGACCGTGGCGTGAGACGACTCACGCAGACGCTGAGAATCCACACACGGAAGGCTCAGCCGCTGGTGTTCTGACAGCGTCATCGCCTCTGAATGGGGTGAAGCGGAGACGTCTGCCCAGGCTAGGCGAGTGGCTGGAGCTCAAGGCGAAGCTGTTCGTGCGGATCAGCTCCGTGTCCTCGGACGGCGCGTTCCTCACAGCCAGCGGAGCCAGCGCCGGCATGACAGGCGACAGCAGCAGCGTCATCACCCTACGTGTCGACCAGATCGAGCGGATCTCCAGCTCAGTGTGGCGACTGATCGGCTCGGACGAGCAGCTCCTGGCCGCGATCCTGAGCCAACTGGGCCAAACACCTTCCAAGGCAAGACTAGGCAAGCTGCATCGTGATAGCGACGCGTTCCATAGACATGGAGCCGCGCGGAATCAGGGCTTTCCTAACCGAAGCGTGTCGTGTGAGGATCTGAGAGGCGTGGGCATGACGCAGGAGGAATACGTGGGGACAGCAGGCCCACAGCCGCAGCCTGTGGAGCTCTTCAGTTCAGCTGATACGCTGGACGCCAACTACGTGCTGACGTCTCCTGCGCTGGTGGCGCTGCAGAACGCGTGTGCTGCGCGGTCGTTTGCAGAGCAGCACCAAGCGGCGGGTGGGCTGTGGAAGCCCATCCAGTCACCATGCTTCCAAGTGCTGCAAGACAACAACTACGCCATAGATACGCCCAGTAAAAAGACCAAGAACCCACGACTGAAGAAGCCGCAGGCCTCGCCAGTCGCAGACGATTGGCTCGCACTGCAACGCGACATGCAGGCGCTGCTGGGCATCAAGCACGAGACGCGCGACGTCGAGTGCTTCCTCACGGCCGTCGCATCAGAGGAAGAACCCGAACAGGAAGGCAACAACGCTGCAGCGACTGCAAACAGCACAGCAGAGAGCCCACAGCGACTGCTACTAGCACCAGCTACCAACAAACCGCCGCTGTCGACTGCAAAGCCCAAGAAACTGGCGGCGCTGTCGTGGCATCACGTGGCGACCAAGCCGCAGCTTCTGGTGGCGTCCGCGGCGCTTTCTGTGGGTAATTCGCCTCTAAAAAACACCGGATTTGGTGCACCAGCTAGCGCATTAACTGCTCCGTCAGATGAGCTGGTGAGCATGGCGATTGGCGTGAAGGATCCGCTGCAATCCACGCCGGCGTCGGCGTCGCGGCCAGGCACCAGCGGCAGTTCGCGGAGCTCCTCGTCGAGCCGCCCGAGGTTGACCCGCTGTCATGTGAGCCTACCATCACTCCCGATTCAGTTTCAAAAGTAGGTGCGTCTAACTCAAGCTGTTCTCGGAGTTTAACCAACAGCCAATCAGCGCACAGGAAAGTGGCAACCGCGCAACCGCAAGTCGACGCTGATTGGTCCAATAGTTAAAGCAACTTCAACATCGCCACATGTGCAGGCACTACCTCCAACAACCGATAAGTATCTTTTGTTGGTGAGCTCTGTCGAGAGTTAAATGTGTGGATCTCAACCTCAAATTCGATGGATGTGTTCGTACCTGTTAGGATACCAACCTCCGTGTTTCTTTCTGCCCTAATGCCGCATCCATGTGATGAGGATAAGAGGCGGCTGCATGGATGAGGTTGCGGCTCGTGCCTCTGGGGCACCTCCACGCCCACGCAGCGTCCCCTCGGATCCCCTCCTCCGCCCCTCCTCTGCCCCCTCTTGCTGCTTCCTTCTCCTCCGACCCTCATTACTCCCATTTTCAAATCCGCTCTCTCCGCGAAGCCGCCAATTTTCAAGCTCTTCTCCCCCCACCCACCTCTGACTCTCGACGCCACGATGGCCACCACCACGATGCCTATGGCCGACGCAATGGACTCGATCCCACGCTTGCGCTGGAACGACAACGACCACCGCTTCCACTTCAGCCTGCCGATCGCTGCGGAGCCCGGCGCGAACGGCTTCGTGCTGCTCAAGGAGATCGAAGAGACCGACTCGTATACGGCCATGGCGCTGCCGCCCAACGAGCGGCAACAGATAAAGGAGATGGAGCGCTTCAACAGCATCATCAAGGAGGTGGAGAACACGGCCCATCTGCACGACACGCTGCGGTTCCTGCAGCGCCAGCGCACGCACAGCGCCGGCGAAGAGTACCACGAACGTGTGGTCACGGAGGACGACCTCAAGCCACGCGCCGCTAAGAAGAAGGACTTCCACGCGCACAAGCATAGCCCCAAGCGCGGACACGACTTGCGTCGCCAGAAGCCCACGCGCGTTGGTCGTGTGCAGCAGCCCAAGTAGGCAGACAACAGCAGCAGCAGCAGCACTGTGGGTTGCGATGTCGTAGCAGACATGTACCAGTACAAACAACACTGTAACTAAGACAGCTCCAAAGGCGGAGCTGCGCAAATGAAACGATGCCGCTTGTGAGTTGCGCCCACCCTTTTCAACTCGGACATTGGATGCGCTCTCTGCTTGTACTGCTGTTCATGGTGTAGGTGGCGTCAATACGGTTGTGTGGAAGAAGATGGAATTCCACTGACACGATCGCTGCTGGGTGACGCCACGCAGTCCCCACGAACGTGGAAGACTGGAAGGACGACTTGCGCAGCTGAGCACTAGTAGTAGTCGTATCGACGACGCTACGGTTGGTTGGCATGGACTACAGTGAGCCCCGCACGAAAGAGACCTTCGACCGGTTTCAATCAGCCACCTCAGCACTGCGACTGACCCTGGAATTGCCACTAACACTTGTAGTGAGCTGCGACAGCATCAGCTCCGCCAGCAGCAGCAGCGGATCCAGTGCCTACTGACGACTTCAACGTCAAAGACGCTTCTTTAAATGGCGTCTCTGCCCGCTGTCCTCTTGCGGTGTTCCGCCTATGGGTAAGGTTGTAGTGAGGACAGCGCTGTGGGAGCCGACTGCCGACTTCAACGTAGCCCATCGGCTGGCAATCTCAGACCGTGACCGCGCCATACTCGGGGTCTCCTTCTCTCCGTACTACTACTACTACTACCTCACATGCTAAGCCACCATCTAGAAGTAGTAGCGGACCACGCATGGACTGTAGGGGATCCGACTGAACAACATAGATTTGGATTGGGATTGGGATTGGGTTTGGTTGCTCCATTTGGAAAAATATTACTACACCACAACGAGCATCCTGCTACGAGAGGTATCCTAGTAGCAGAAACACTACTGCTGCTGCTCAGCGTCTGGGGTCACCAAGACTTAGAGCTT
>JAADXI010000468.1:0-21085 GCA_023337615.1 Pythium brachiatum | reverse complement strand
TGAGAAGCTGTTTAAGCACGACGACGCCGACGCCGAGTGCTTTTGCACGTTCCCAGCGGAGAGCGAGCCGGACAAGAACCGATGTGAGGACGTGTCGTGTCTGAACTACGCCACGTACATCGAGTGCAGCCCCGCGCATTGCGACGCCGGCATGTACTGCTGCAACCAGCGGCTGCAGCGTCCCGAGCGATTCCCCCAGCTCGAGCCCTTCAAGGTGAGGAGGGACTATGGGCTTGAGTGATTGATGGAGGGGGATCAGTGCGGCTGATTGATGGATGTTGTTTGATTATTTGAATGATGTAGACGGATAGTAAGGGTTACGGCGTACGAGCGCGGGAAGAGATCGCGCAGAGTACCGTCATTGGCGAGTACGTCGGCGAGATCATCGACGAGAAGGAGCTCCAGCGGCGCATGAAGACAGCGCCTCGGGTACGTTGGACTTGTTGGGATTTTATGTGGATCGCTAACTGATGTTGGCGGCTTGTTGATTAATTGTTGGTCTCAGCACGACTTCAACTTCTACTATTTGGCGCTGCAACCGGGCGTGTACATTGATGCGCGCAACAAAGGCAGCTTCACGCGGTTCATGAACCATAGCTGTGAGCCCAACTGCAAGACGGAGAAGTGGACGGTCAAGGGTGAAATGCGGATTGCTGTCGTGTCGATGCGCAACATCAGTGCGCAGGAAGAGCTCACGTTTGATTACCAGTGGAAATCACTCGGCTCCCAGCAAATCAAGTGCTACTGTGGTGCCACTACCTGCAGGGGTGTGATTGGCGCCGAAGTCGACGCGACCAAGACCATCGTGGACACTGGCAGTGTGCAAGGGTTCTATCGCGAGCCAACGCGCGAAGAGATCGGCGACGTGCTCGTTGGACGCCACATTCGACTGTTCCTTACTGCGTCCGACACGTCAATCTACGCGATTGCAACCGTACGGGCCTTCAACGCAGGCGAGGACACCTACGAAGTCGAGTACGTGGAGAGTGTTGGTACACCGGAGGACTCGTTGTCGTTCGACTCGCCCCTATCAGCCATCGAGGAGCTGAGGAACCAACCATTTGTCAAGCTCAGTGAACGCAGTTGGCAGATCTACGTGGAACTCGGCGGTATGTCAAACGACCAAATCGAGAAGGCGGTGTTTTCCATCCCCAAGCGACGCGCAGCGGAATCGTCGACGGCATCAGACTCACCAGGAAAGACCGATAGCCAGGCGACAGCAACGACCGCATCAGCTTCTCCGTCCTCAACGACACCATCGCCGACGCCTATCCCAGCACCTCCTGTATATATGGAACAACGGGATCATGATGGCGAGCTGCTGGATATCGACGGGGAGATTGTGACCACGAAACTGCTCATCAAAGGATTACCGCCGAAGTGTACCGAGTCCTTGCTCCGACGCATGTTCTCAGCGCCTCGCCAATCCCAGTCTGCATCGATGCTCCAGCGACTTCAATCGAGTATCATGGCGCAACGCAGCACGACGGACGCCGTTTTGCTGAAGCTTGATCTCTTCTTCTTTGACGACTCATCGGGTTGGGCGCTCATCGAATTTGCAGATCCATCCTTCGCGAAACTGTTCCGCAAAAACCTCAATGCGCGTGATCTTCTGGGCCAGCAACTGCGTGTGTTTCTCGCCGGGAAGAAAGAAGTCGAGAATTTTGAACGCGCCAAGCGGAACACCACGTTGCGCCGTGGAGACACAAACGGTCGTGAGGGGAAAAGCGAGGCGAGTATTGAGGAGTCGTCGGCTGGTGTACCTCACCAGCAACCACCAGTCGTGTACCCCTTCGGTCGTGCTCTCGATTGGTTAGTGAATGTCGAGAAGGTGGAAGACTCGCCTTCACGACGAAAGGGAATGTCGCAAGCGTCAGAGGAGAGAATGCGCGCTTTGTACGTTCAACTCGTCCTTCAAGTGACGAGGCATCTGCGCTTGGAGAGCGAGTATGCGTCAAGTACCGTGTTGTCGCTGCACCGAATGTTCACGTTCCGTCCAATGAACAACCTCGACACCGAGATCATGGCCGCAGGCATGCTCCATATCTTCCTGAAGGCACGCTCCCGACGATTCTCGTGGCCTGAATACGTTGTGGAGGTGTATTCGGCCAAGTACTCCAAAAGCAAGCTCCAGGTCGACTCGGAAGTGTACAAGCGGTTTGAGCGGCAGATCCTCGAGACGGAGATGGAGCTTCTCGACAGTGTGCTGTACGACCTCTCGTGTGAAGACCCGTATGCCATCCTGGAGACCATGACATCAAGTCGCAAGAAACCAGACACTGCGAGCTCAACTTCTGTCCCAACGGCCATTCACAAGCATGCCAAGCATCTTATCAGCGTAGTCTTCCCGCTGACAGTATGGGCTCACGCATCAGTCGAGTGCGTCACCCTGAGTATCCTGTACGTTGCCGCTGCCGTATCAACAGCTCTCACGTTCTCTGGCCGCGACCTGGAATTCTCCCCCAGCAACATTCCGGAGTACCTGCCGTTTCTGGATCCCTTCGCCAGCGAGAAGGATTCTCTTGCCCTGCTTGAATGCAGCGTGCTCATCGCTGATGGCTTGAAGGAGCGGTGGGTGCGTGACGAGAAGTTGATGCTCGCCCGTCGTCTCGCTGCTCGTCAAACCGATCCCGATTTTTTCGACACGGAGCAATTTGCTGTCCAGCGCCACAAGCCAGTGGAGATCTCAATTCGCATTTCGACATTGTTGAAGGCGTGGATTGGTGTTTCAAGCCCAGACATGCAGTCGAAGCAGCAGTATGGCGCCCGTGCGCCTCTCAGGTCGCTGAGTGAATTGAAGCTTCGTCAAATGCAGGGTTCGCTGAACGAGCAATTCACTGTCGTGACGCCGGAAACATGGAATGTCAAAGCGAGCGGTGTGCTGCAGCGAATGCCCGTGCCAGCCAAGGCAGGTGTTGATCTGTATCGACGAGCGCGGCGTTTGCGTGTGAAGGATTTGGAACAGGTCCAGCAGATCCGCAAGCGCTCGTACATCGGCTCCATCACGGCATCGCTGGATGGTATTTACGATGTCGCTGGCAAGCCAGTGTATGTGCAGCCGTGGCCGTATCAACAGCTCGAGCCCGTCTTTCGCAACTCGAACGGTTCGATTTCTCGCGCATGTGTGCGGGAATTGTCCACTGCGATGCTCATGACGTCGCGGGCGCCCCACCGGTTTCTGAGGCTCGTTGGTGTCGTGTTTCCAGATGAAGAGAAGGTGGAAGACGCGTCATCGACGCCAGACTTCAGCCTCGACCTCCACGATCACACGCAAAAAACGCAATTGGAACCATCGGACTACTACCTCGCGTTTGAGCAGCCGCTCCACTCGTACGCAGGCTTGTTGGAAGCCAAGACCAACGTTCCGATGGCGCAGCGGAAGAAAGCGATCTTCGATATGCTTCAGGCGATCGCGATGTGCCACGAGTGGAATCTCGTGCATCGATACGTCGCGTCGTGCCACTTGTTTGTGATGCGAGACGGCATTCGACTGGGCGGGTACCAGGCTATGCGGGAGATGTCAGTGAAGAGCGAGACGAGCGGTCGCCAGTATGAGCTGAACGACATCGAGCGCAAGGAGCATTGCCACGGTACGTGGCTCCAGGTGTCGCCACCTGAGGTTTTGCTGGGTGGTCGCCACTTCACGACGCGTGGTGATATTTGGGCGGCTGGTTGTGTGGCACTCGACATTCTCTTCGACCGGATTCCGTTCCTGCACGCCCCCGACGTGAAGGCGCAGCTGAATCTCATCTATCGACTGTGTGGCACTCCCCACACGATGTGGAAGGACGGCACGAAGTTGTTAAACTACGGCATGTTCAAGCCCAAGCGCGAGACCAACATGCGTGTCCGCAAGACACTGCTGGAGAACCGCCAGGAGAAACGACTGGACGTGCCGACAGAGGCGATCGACTTGCTGGAAGCCATGCTGCAACTGGATCCAAGTAAGCGCATGAGTGCCAAGCGGCTGCTCGAGATGCCGTACTTTGCTGAATGCCGAGAAGCCGCAGTGCCGCTGGACTTTTCCCACTTCCCGTCGACGTTCGAGATGCAGAGTCGCCGTTTCCAGTCCGGTGTGTCGTCTTCGTCGTCGTCCAAACGCCGGCGAGAGCAGGAGCGTCCAAGCTCCGCGTCTTCTGCGGAGAGCGTGGGCAGCAAGTTAAAGCGCGAGTCGTCCTCACGTCGCAGCAGCGGCATCTCCAGTGTCAGTGATGACGTCGAAATGGAGGGCGAAATGGACGCGGACAACTTGGTGCCGCTGCCCGACATGCTGCGGGATGTGGTGAAGGACGAAGGCGAGGGTGGTCAAGGAGAAAAGCCCATTGCGACGCAGAAACGTGTGAAGCTCGACTGGGGCATGGGCCTTAACACGCATAGCTAAGCGATGGCAGATACGGAGAAAGAGGAAGGGATCAATACCATAGAGAATAAATAGCCCATTGGTGGGGATCTGTAGTATTTCGTTCCGAGGAATGGTCACACGTCGCATATATCATATTTGAGGAAACTGAGTTCACTTATATCAGTGTTGCATCATCGGTGGTTCTATTTTTAGACCGACGCGTCATCCACACATCCAGCCAATCATATCGCACCAGTTTCTGTTTCCGTGTGACGGCAGCCCACATATTATTCGGTCTTCCACAGTACGTTAGATTCCCTCGCTTTCGTCAGCGCTCTTCAAGCGAGCAGATCCAAGCAGCAGCCTCATCGCACATTCGCCTCCGGCGTGCGTACTGCTCGTCGTCTCCTGCGCGTATACGCGGCTCGCTGCATCTCCCACTCACTGCATCCCACTCTCCATCGTCTGCTGCACACACCCGTGTGCTTCTTGCTCTGTGAAGATGACTGCAAGACGTCCAAACGAGACATCCCCCTTGCTCCCCGCCTCCAATAATGGCAACGCCGCGGTCAATGGCCGCGGCCGCACGGCGCCTGGCGAGTCCCAGTCGCTACGTCAGCTCCACCGCGTACGCTACGTGCTGGTTCCTCTACTTGTGGTCGCGATCGTGGGGATTCTGTGGGTGTTAGGTGACGACCCCAACTCACACAGCTACAAGATGAAGCACCTGCGCGCGCCATTGATCAACAGCAGCGCGTTCAGCGACGCGGAGCTGCTGGTGCTGGCGCCGCCGTTCGACATCAAGGGCCACCCGATCCCACCGAAGATGCTGAACCGCTCAGCGTTCCCACGCGCCATCCCGACCAACGCGTTCTGGAGCAATCTGCTGGTGGGCGATGACCACGGCCTGAACGTCGGCGCTGGGCCCGTGACGCTGTCGCCGTACACAGTGCGCAGTCTGCCCAAGCGACTCGACATCTCGTACGGCGACTCGCGCCGCGTGGTCATGAGCGGCAACATCACGGAGTACTTTAATGTGGACGTGGCGCTAACGGCGTACGCGCAGCAGACGAGAAAGGACGCCGTGCTGCTGGGCGACGGCAACAGCACGTGGCGAGAGGTCGTAGCGTTCGACGAGCTGTCGGCCACGGTGCAGTACCGCTTCGAGAACCAGACCCGCGACCGCGTGGAGCCCACGCAGTGGATGAACGTGCTGTTGGTGCGAGGAGCGCCGTACGTGACGGTCGAGTACCACGAGCTCATGCCTGTGGTGGAGTTTAACGGCACGGTGTACGCTATCAACGGTGTGCCGGTGCAGGAGATCGCGGAGCCAGTGGCTTCAAACGCACGCCAGCAGTGGACTGGCAAGAGGTTTGAGGTCGACGTTGGTGTGTACGGCACGAACAACGGCGGCAAGACCATGGGCGTCGTGCGCCAGAAGTGGATCGTGTACTTTGCGACGCAGCGCACGCTCCAGCTGCAGCTCGCTAATGAAAAGGACTACCGGCTGTACAACTTGCGTGGCGAGATCACGACGCCGACGAACATCCGACTCGTGGACTCGGCGTTCTACACTGGTGCTGTGCGTGTTGCGATCGTTCCTGTCGTGGGTCGCGAGGGAGCAGTTGCGGCGTTGGACAAATACGCTGGCGTGTACCCCGTGACGAGCAACGTGAAGACGCACGTCCAGGACGAGACGGCACTCGTGACGCTCCAGTGGACGGCCAAGACGCTGAGTGGCGAGCCGTCGCAGGAGCCGCTGCTGCTGCTGGCTCACCCGCACCACGTCGCGTCGTTCAGCAAGACCCACCAGAAGGACGCGGCTTTCCAGGTGATCGATCCGGCCTTTGGCCACCGCACCGTCAAGTCGTTCATGACTCCTGTGGTCGGCAGCACGTGGGTGCTTGAAGAACAGCTTGCCGACATTGGCTTCCACGGAGCGACGGCGGAGATCGAGAAGCTCAAGACCCAGTCAGAGGTCGTGAAGGAGATCATGACGTCGCTGCGCAACGACTCGACGTACACGCCAGTGGCGGCTGACCCGTACTACTTCGGCAAGGAGATTGGACGCCAGGCCCGTCTTGTGTTGATCGCAGATTTGCTCGACACGGACACAAAGACGCGTGACAAGATCCTGGATGACCTTGAGGACTGGGTCGGCCCGTGGCTTGTGGGCCAGAACGACGACCAGTTCATATACGACAAGGACTGGGGAGGACTGTGCTCGCTCAACGGACTCAAGGGCATCTTCTGGATGACCGACTTTGGCAACGGCTGGTACAATGACCACGTAAGTTTGACTCTCTACTCGCTGCTTTTGTGACCCGCCGCTTACACTCTCGCTATGATCAACAGCACTTCCACTACGGCTACTTCCTCTACGCTCTCTCTGTCGTCGCCAAGTTCCGTCCCACTTTCGCGCAGACCCACAAGGCGGCGATGCTGGCGATCGTTCGAGACATTGCCAGCGCCGATCCAACCGAGTTCGTGTATCCTTACATTCTCTTTGAGTGGCTCTGTGGCTAACTTGATCTTGTCTTTGCTCTCTACAGTCAATACTTCCCGCTCACGCGCCACTTCTCGTGGTTCGACGGCCACTCGTTTGCCAGCGGTGTCTACTTGCTGGACGGTGGCAAGTCGCAGGAATCGATCAGTGAGGCCATCAACGCGTACTACGGCGTGTATTTGCTGGGCAGGACGCTCGAGGTCCCGCAGGTGGAGCACATGGGCCGCGTTTTGGTGGCGCTGGAAAGCCGTGCGGCGCGTACGTACTGGCAGATGCCGTCGGACTCATCGATCTACGAGCCCGAGTTCGCGCAAAACAAAATGACGGGCCAGGTCGCGGCCACCAAGGTGTCGTACACGACGTGGTTCGGGCCGGAGATCGAGCACATGCACCTGATCAACATGATGCCGTTCACACCCGTGACGGAGACGTTTTTGTCGCCCGAGTACGTCAGCGAGGAGTACCCAGTGCTGGTCCACGGGGCGTTTGAGCGCGAAGTGAACCCGATCGACGACCGGTGGAAGGGCTACGCGTACTTGGATCTGGCGATCATCAACCCGAAGCAGGCCTGGCAGCAAGTGCAGCAGCTCGACTTCTTCGACGACGGCAGCTCCCGCACGAACTCGCTCTTTTGGATCGCCACGCGACCGGCCAAGTGAAGTGAAGGTCGGGACCAGGGGCTAATTGAAGGTTGAGTAACTGTACATGTAGTCATGTGTAACAGAAACCTTCACCGGCGCATGAGCCACTATTAGTACGGAGACTCCGTCAGTCGTGAATGATGAGTAGCCCACTGGCAGTTGCGGAGACCATGGAGCCTGTTGGTGGCTTGTCTTTCATCGTGGCTATTAGCTCCTGTTGGTCAACTTGACTCATCGATCGCAACGCTTTGCTGGAGAGGAGCCACCGACAAGCGCGTTGAATTTGGATTCGAAGGCTTAACTGTGGAAGCCGGTTCCTTCAGGATAACGAACGCCTCGGCCTTGTTGAACCACCTTCCGTTCTTCCACCAACTTCTTCATCGCAGCTTGAAGACTCAAGCACTCTGCAGCGGCATGCCACGGTGGCAGTGCCAGTGGCCACTGGCACGACGCTACTGTGCAGATGCGCCGTCATCAGTGCACATACCAAATCAACAATAGCTCAGAGCCGCAAGCGTGAACATGGCAAACTCCTCGAGGCGTGATCCACTAGCCTTCACGAGTCTCCTCCCGCCTCCATTCCAACCACAATCCAATTCTTCGACTTGTGCCGCACCACCTCCTTTGATGAAGTTCTCCTCGCTGCTCCTCCGCGTCGCTGCTGTGGTGTTCGCAACTAATACCAGTGCGGCAAGTTGCGCTCCACCGGCGACAACCGTAATGGTAACGAACGCCACGGAGCTCGTGATCGGAGTGGTCGTCTACGACAACACTGCCGCATTGGACTACGTCGGTCCAGCGACCTACTTTGAGTTCCTCCCGCTCGTGAACAAGACGGCACGCTTCGTCACCGTGTCCACCCGTGCCGGCCACATCCAACCGAGCAAGCGGCCTGGCATCTACGCGTCGAGCTCGTACACTGACGCGCCGACAGCATTCGATGTGCTGATGATCCCCGGTGGACCAGGCGACGCCGCTGTAGTCGAGGACGCCGCCTTTGTCGACTACATCAAGCGAGCGGGAGAGGCGTCCACGTACGTGCTGAGCATCTGCACGGGTGGCAACATCCTCGCGAGCACGGGGCTCCTCGATGGACGCAATGCCACGACCAACAAGAGGAAGTTCAAGACCATCGCGGCTCGCCATCCACGGGTGAACTGGCAGCGGAAGGCGCGGTGGGCGATCGATGGCAAGTTCTGGACCAGCTCGGGGGTCACCGCTGGGCTGGACATGGGCCACGCGTTCTTTGGGTTCCTGTTTGGGCAGGCAGTCGCCGATCAAGCGGCCGTGTTGATCGAAACGGTGCCGATCACCGACCCCACCAACGACCCGTTCGAGTACGTGATCGATCTCAGCTAACAGGAAGGAGGCTCTGCGAACCTCGTGTCGTGGTCAGCATCAAGTTACTAGTAACCCCAAGCAAGTCGAGCACAGTCAACCCGTGCATGTCGAGGCTCTGCCGAAGGTGGTTCTGTGAGGTTCAGTAACTGTAATCATGTGCACAGAGAGATACCTTGCTGCTCGTGAGCCACTGGCGTATGATACGCTGACACCACTCATGCTATGGTGCCTTTACTAATCGGACAGATCGCACTGCTTTGGATTTCATCGCGGTTGAAGTTGCCGTCGTCACTGTCGCGAGTAGTGACCCAGTTGCAGTTGCTGAGGTCCCTGGATCTCTCTGCCAGTCTCTCTTCCGTCCACATGGCTACTCTCTTGCATGTTTGATGGCCAGTTGCCTGAGTTCCGTTCGTGTGGACTGCGGCCCCACGAAGCTGATCACATCAGCCACGCCGCCTCTACCGAAACGCACCAAGATCCAGCCGCAAGCCGTGTCCAACGTGTCAGTAACTCCTGTCGATAACGACGATCACGTACTGATGGATTAGTTCCGACTGTCGCTGCTCCATCACAGTGTGGCATCTGCGAATAGCGGCATGGAGTGCATGAGGCCCTGGGCCACCACGCTTTCGTGTCTGTCTCTCTGACCGTCACGTAAAATGTAGGCTCCCGTGCTTCACCCGGTCGCTCGCCGGTGTAAGTGGAGCTGTCGACCAGTTCAACTGCCTTGATCATTCTGATCATTCTCCAATTTCCTCTCCACTGCCTCAACAGCAGTACCAACCAAGCCCCCTCCACAGACCGAAGCTCCACGCTCATCTGTATCCTCCCCCAACGTCTCCTCGAGTCGTCCCCCCCTCCTCTCACGATGCAGATCGCTCGTCTCCTCCAGTTCCTCTTGGCGGCTGTGCTCGCCACGACTACTGAAGCGACCAAGAAGCCGTGTGTGAGTGTCCAGATCAAGGGCCAGAATGGAGCGACCCAGTCGCAGATCCAAGACGGCAAGATCTTCACCGCCGTAGTCAAGCTCGACGAGGCGTACGCGCAGAACCCGCCGGCTGAGGTGGAGATCTCGGCGCCTGGCATCCAGTTCGGCCGCACTAAGTTCAAGTTCGACAAGCACGACAAGAGCTCGTTCGAGCAAGTCGTGACGTGCCGCACTGAGTCGGGCTCAGCCCCGTCCAAGGACGGCGCGGTGGTCCAGGTGCCGCTGACGCTCGCGTACCAGCAAGGCCCCGTCAAGTCGGAGACCCAGCAGATCCAGCGCCAGGTCATCAGCTCTGGTCGCTGCCAGGGCCAGGGCGACCCGCACCTCACGACGCTGGATGGCGTGGCCTACGACTTCCAGAAGCAGGGCGTGTTCAAGTACTTCGAGTCCAGCAATTTTCAAGTCCAGATCTTCCAGGAGAAGTGCGGACCTGTAGAGCGTCTCAAGGACGGTGCGCCTAGCTGCTACCAGGGTGTGGCGGTGGCCTTCGGCGCGTCCGTGGCTCGCTTCTTCATCGTCGACGGCAAGATCCAGGTCGGCAAGGGCTCGGCCAGTCTGCAGTGGCTTTCTGTCGAAAAGCTGGGCAGCGATAAGGCCGATGGCTACCGAGTGTTCACGAACGTGGATCAAGGCACGTTCGTGGATATCAACCTCAACAAGTGGGGCGCGTACCACGACTACGCGTACCTGAACGTGGCGCTCCAAGTCTCGCCGTACTTCAAGAACAATGCTGTGGCTGGGCTCATGGGCAACTGGAACGGCAACAAGGGCGACGACGTCACCAACAACGACAAGCTGGCGGCGCTCTACGGACAGAGCCTCTCTCAGAACTTGTTCACGTGTGTTGGCGACGCGTGCATGCCGCTGCTCAAGGCTAGCTCACTCGAGGACTCGAACGCCGCGGCGCTGCCGACCAGCCAGCCGCTCCTCCACCAGGGATACGTCGTGCTGGGCTCGGACGCCATCCCACTCAAGCCGTTCTCACCAGTGCTCAAGACCTTCACGCGTCGTCTGGACGAATTTGTGGCCGGCCAGGTTGATGCTGGAGCCGACACTGACGGTAGTGGCATCAATGGAAATGCCACCACGACCCCGCAGCCTACGGCCGAACCCGTGGCTGTGGACGTGGCCCCTCGTGCCACCGAGCTTTGCAACCGGGTGATCTCGAGCATCTCGGCGTGCGCCAAGTACGTGCGTGACACGCCGTTCTTCATCTCGAACGTATGCGTGGGCGATGCCGTGCTGCTCAGCGATCTGTCGGTCGTCGACACGTCCAAGCTTACGTACCTTCGCGAGTGCCGCCGTGAGCTGGACGCGCGTCTCGAGTCGGAGCTGGCGTCTAAGGCGGAGACCACGACGCTGCTGGCCGACCGCCAGGCGCTGCTGTTCGGCGATCTCTCGCGCTGCAAGAGCGATTGCAGCGGCCAAGGCGAGTGCCTCGCAGCCGGCTGCAAGTGCCGCGCGGGCTTCACAGGTCACGGCTGCGACGTCGCGGTCTAGACAATGAGTAGTGTGGCGATGCATTTGTGCGTCGCAAATTTGTGACACAAGTGTAGCCATCTCTTGGGCGACAGCCTTTCTCAGAAAGGCCACCAAATCTGAACCCAGAGTCGAAAACACAGAGCAGCTGCTCTCGTCTAAACTGACTGACTGACGCCAAGCACAAAAACAAAAAAAAGAGTTCGATTTTTCCCACTTCTGGCGACATCACAGACTGGATATGTTGCACCAATGCACTTATGCTGCTTTGATCAAATAATGTTGTGCTGGAGTTGCTCCAACTGCCGCATTCGCTCCATCTCGACCAATCGATTCGCCCTCAAGCATTCGCTTCGAATAGTGCGCCCCAACTGTGAGTTGAAGTGCCGCATCCTGGGTACCGAATGAGTCGTGCAACCTTCGCGCAACCTCACAGCTCATCAATCAGACCCCTCCCATCCAACATATCTCTGATGCAAGGGGAGGAACTGATTGATTCTCCCCTTGCCCTCCCTCCTCTTGGATTCACTTCTCCATTGACGCGGAAGCGAGGAAGAAGAAGAAGAAGAGGAAGCTCTCCCACCACCAAGTAGCAGTCACGGCGTCGCCTGTGTCTGCGTCTGTGCTGCCCTCGCGCAGCTCCCGTCTCCTGGACACCATGCTGGCCGTGCTGCTCGTCGCGCTGGTCTCGGTGCTCATCCCGCTGTCGCTCTGTGTCGTGCCGTCGTTCGCGCGCTTCACGATCTTTCCGTTGCTGTCCAAACTCATCCACCGCTTCACGGCCGCCTACGTGCTGCCCACGCTGCAAGTCGAGTACTTCTTCGGCTCGTTCAATGTGCGCGGGCGCGCCAAGGAGATCCGCGAGACGCTGCGCGGCGTGACCATCTCACTGTTCCAGATCCAGCTCCAGCCCGAGTTTCTCACGACGCTCGCGCTGGAAAAGAAGGGCACGGGCCCTGTCAAGATCAGTGATGTTACGATCCGCGAGGTGTCGCTGCACCTGGGCTCGCCCTGGCGCGTGGTCATCGACATCAACAACGTGGACGTCCACGTGGCCATGGTGAACCCGAACGCCGAGACGCTCGTGGACATCAAGGACGCGGTGGCGATGAAAGTGGGCGAAGCCGCTGGTTGGGTTGGCCGCTTTGCTGGACAGAAGACCAAGGAAGAACAGGACGCGCAGGTCGCGACGCTGTCGGATAGCCAGAAGCAGTTTGGCTTCAAGGACCGTATCATGCAGCTCGTGGTCGCGCAGATTGATATCCAAGTGCGTGATGTGAACGTCGTGGTGGACGCGCCGTCGCTCCAGCCGGAGCGTGTGGACGCCACACGCGTGCGTGTGAACATCAAGGAATTGGAGGTGCTGAGTGGTATTCTCCACGAGAACATTGACGAAGCGCATGAACTGATCTTGACCTCGACGGACATCCGTGAGTCCCACAAGATCCGCGTGGAAGAGCTCGCTATCAGCACGGGTAATGCCACGGAGGAGTGGAAGGGCCTGCCGCAGGACGACGACAAGTCGCTGGTCAAGCTCGTGGACGTGCCGGCGCTGGAACTGAACCTGGACGTGCCGCCGATGGCGCGAATCCTGGGTCTCGTGCCGAGCTACGCGCCGATCCCGCTGGAGAAGCGCGTGTGTAAGGTGCAGTTGCTGCTGCCAGCCAACAACCGCGTGACGCTGGAGAAGGACACTCTCGTGCGCGTGCTGCAGGATGCGTTCGTGCCGTACTCGGACTACCAGGTGGCTGTCAAGAACGCGCGTGACGTGGAGGCGGAGAATGCTACGCGTGACCCAGCGTCGGCTGAGGACGTTGCGTTCTATCTCGATGCGTTCAAGAAGGTGGAGACCGACACGAAGCTGTCGGCCGACGACAAGACCAAGCTCCAGGAGAGACTGCTGCAAGTGGAGACCAAGCTCGTGCTGAACGAGCTGGTCAAGCTTCGCATGAAGAGCCTCGGCCTCGACACGTACTTCCGCGGCCAGGACTGTCCGGGTCTCGGTCTGGACGACTGCATCGCACTGGGCAACGAACTGAGCACCAAGCCGGAGAACGTCCAGTTCTGCAAGATGGAGATCGCGCTGCGCCTTGAGACGTTCGTTGTCGACTTCCAGGAAGACCACCGCCAGCTCGCTGAGTTCACGCTCACTGAAGTCGGCGTGAACTTGAACCAGTTCACCATCGCGGAAGGTGACCAAAAGCTGCTGAAGGACATTGACCTGACGCTCGAGCAGGTGATCTTTGCGGTCATGCCGCCAGTCATCTCGACGGTTGGTCCGCAGGAGTCGCCGTCGTCCAAGATCTTGTACGCGGACTACACGCACTTGACTGTGCCTCTGGATGCGCTCACGCGCCCTCAGCAAATCACGGCCAAGGTGAAGCAGTACGAGCTCGGCAAGCAGGAAGTTACGGCGGCTCTGCGTGGCGTCCAGATCGTGGCGGCTGCGCACGAACTCGAGTGCTTCCTCATGTACACGGATCGTCTGAGCACTGATGTGGGCCAGGCTATGGCTGCGGCCAAGCCGATGCCTACGCTGCCTCCTATTGAGAAGGTGTCCACTGGAACCACGCCTGCGACGACGCCTGTTGCACCTACGAGTGACGACTTGGCGCCGTTTGCCGTGCTTGGAGGTATGCTCATCGAACTGGATGTGCTCCTGGATGGCTGTCGTATCATGCTGCTGCCTTCTGAGTCGTTCGCTGACTCTGTACTCACGGATGTCGACTATGACGGTGCCGTGGAGCACACTGGACGCCACGGCATGGGTCAGAGTCGTGTGGAAGTGCCGATCTGTCTGCGTGTCACGGTCGCGAGCTCGAAGAAGAAGGAGTTCGTGAAGTTGGATGTGGCCAAGATCGGTATTATCGCTCGCTACCTCGACGGCGTCTCGCACGACGACGACGACACGGATCACCTGCTCGCGCCGACTGCGTTCTCGCTGTCCCACGAGCTCGAAGCGGACAAGACGAGCTCGCTCATCAACTGCCAGAAGGTCTCCGTGACCATGCCCGACATTGTGATGTCGTTCTCCGACTTGAGTTTGGCGCTGGTGTCGTCATGCTCGAAGGCGCTGTCGACTATGCAGACGACGACTCCTGAACGTGCGCAGCTTCGTCTCGAGACTCGCTTGAAGCAGGAAGAACAACAGAAGCAGGCTGAGCTCGACGCTATTCTGGAGCGTATCCGTCGCATGTTTGATGAGATTGATGCCGACAAGAACGGCCACATCGAGTTGGGTGAGCTCCTCATGTTACTGCGTCGCGCCAAGGTCGCTGAGTCGCTTCTCGAGCGTGAATTGGAGTACTTCGTGCGCATTCTCTTCAAGGAGATCGATCGTGACGGCAACGGGTTCATTGAATTCGATGAGCTCCGTGTGTACTTGCGTGAGGACCTGCTGAACGATGGCACTGCGTTGACTGAGGCCGGCGGCAGTGGAGAGCTCGATGGCTCGCTCAACCTTCGTGGTGGTGAGTACCGCTCGACGGACGAATTCGAGAAGCTGAGTGGTGGCGTCAAGCCAACCAGCCGTGCGCAGATGGAGGAGATCATCACGAAGCCTTTCTTCCAGGGCCGCTTTTTCGATCTGTACGAAGCCGAGTCGCACGCGACCCGAACGACGCTCAACGGCCAGCGCGCGATTGATGTGCAGAAGAAGCTCACGCGTCTGTTGGGTAACTACGACGCCGCTGAACTCTGCTGGAACCTGCTCATTGAACCAGAGCTGTCGGTGGAGGAGAAGTCTGGGTGGCTGCTCCAGGTCTCGACGCGCTGTGGTGGTATCAGCGAGTACCAGAACGCTGCCAAGGTGATTGCGCGCCAGAAGAAGGACTCGATCTTTGCGACGGCTCTGCAAGAGGACAAGTTCCTGATCGTCCAAGCGAGTGCAATTGTGAAGAAGCAGTTGCGCTTGACGACGGACATCAAGCTCGGAAACCTGCGTCTCGTTCTCACGGACCCAGAGCTTCCAATCCAGCACAGCCGCGGTTTCTTCGCGATCCAGAGCGTGAAGCTGTCGGTCGACATGAATGCCGGCGACATTGCCGTAAACGGCCCTGTGGATTGGGCTGGTATTGCGACTTCCGGATCGGCCGAGTGGTCGGCTCTGTTTGGTGTCCGCATTATGGCGATGAGCTACAGCGATCTGGCCAACGCGATGGAAGATATCATCGAGCCATGGGAGGTGGTCGCTGCTCTGTCATCGTCGCTGGGCGAGAATGGAGTTGCCGTGCTCATGGAGGCCCAGACGCGCTTCCAGATCAACGTCACGCCAGGTCTCTTGAAGATGTACCGCGCTTTGAACGAAGTGCTGGCCTCTGACTCAGCTATCAGCTCGTGGAAGAAGCACCAAGAGGCCTTCCGCACTGGACTGGTGACGCGATCGAGCCAGGAGGGCGCGGAGTGTGTCATCCAGAACCTGACTGGCTGTGACGTTGTGGTTGTCGTGGGCGGAGAACGATTGGAAATCAAGGCGGAGCAGCGCTCAAGTGTGAAGCTGGCGTTGGCTGCGGATGGCTCTGCCACACTCGACTCTGTTGAGCTGGTGTCGTGGGGTACGACTAAGGAGGTTGCTGTGTTGCCATCGTTTGGTACCAAGAACGTGCAAGTCGCGAGCGCCGACGCTGCGGGTGTTGCACTCCACGTGACTGCGTACTGCCGCCTGGAAGATCCTACGCGCCAGCGTATCGTGCTCAAGTCAAACTTGTTTGTGTGCAACCACAGCTCACAGATCTACGAGCTTAAGTACCTCACGCTCGGCAACGCGGAACGCGCTGCAATCACCTCGGAAGTGATTCGTCTCGGCCCGAACGAGCGCACGACGCTGCCGCTGTCGGTGCTGATGGGTATGACGGAGGTTTACGCGCGTCCAGTTCACTTCAATGACTGGATCATCAAGGCGACTCTCAACGACGATCTCGTGACGAGCGCTGCTGCGCTGCTGGATGTTGAGGAACAGGACAAGGCCATGAAGGCAAAGCTTTTGCAGCGTCGTGGCGGTGCCATTGTGTACGGTGTGACCCAGGAGAACAACTCGAAGCTGATCAAGCAGCTTGCGCCTGGCGTGATTCTGCGTCGCTGGCACCTGCGCTCGCATGTGGAGTGGGAGATGTCGTTGCTACCGGCGTTCGTCGTCCGCAACTCGCTCCCGTACAAGCTCGAGTACCGCTTCATTGAATACAAGGTCAAGAACGCGAAGAACGTGACGGCGGAGTTCGCGGCCGTCGAGGCCTCGCTTAAGGCTGATGATGACAAGGTGACTTCGGAGGTGATTTGCGGCAGCGTGTCCTCTGGCCACGACGCTGAGGTCACTGGCGTCACGTGTCTCTACCCAGGCTACTTGATTGTTCGCCTCGCAAGCAAGCGTGATGACGCCGGCGCGCGGATCAAGTCGCAGTGGTCCAAGCCTGTGCTCATGGCGATCCACGGTGCGACCGACCACTTCACTATTGCCCGTGAGAACCTCAATGTCGATGCTGGTGTGAACGTGTCGATTGATCGTCTGTCGTTGCCGAACCTGCCACGTCTCGTGCGATTCTCGTGCCCGTACTGGATCGTCAACAACACGTCGCTGGATTTCGCCATTGCGTCAGCCGCCCCTGGAGCGAAGTTGAACACGCTGGAAGCCATGACCAGCTCGAAGAGCTTTGGATACCCGCGTATGACGTACTTGGATCACGACCGTTTGAGCATCAAGCCGTTGGCGATGACGGGCAAGCGCCCTAACGCGTGGACGGCTCTTGGCAAGGTCCCAGCGTCGGCGTACACGCCCAACCCACTGACTGACGAGGCTTTGAAGGCCGCGACGTGGTCCGAGCCGATGAACTCGACGACCGTGAACACGATCGGTGAGATTTCGTCTGGCCCAAGCGTGTTTGGTGTCAAGATCGAAGGCCTGTACGGCGCGTTCGAGCAGAGTGTGGCGCTCACTGTCAGCCCTCGTTTCTACGTGCAGAACCGCTTGAAGGAGAAGGTGTTCGTGCAGACGTTCGCTACGAGTGAGTCTGTTGACAACGCGGATCAGTTGTTCCGCACCAAGCGCACTGCGGAGGAGGCGAGGGCAGCGCAGACGTCGGTGCTGATGAGCGAATCGACACCGATGTACCACTTCTTCCCACTGAAGAAGGGCGAGTCGTTGACGCAGACCCAGAAGTACATCTCGCTGTCGTTTGGTGAGGAATGGAGCGATAAGACGTGGTCGCACGTGATTCCTGTGAGCACTGCTGGTGACTCGTACATCCAACTCTACTCCCCGTCGCGCCAGCGCAGCATCATCTGCATGGTGAGCGTGCAGGTCATTGACATGTACGTGTACGTGATTCTCAGCGACTCGTCGAGCTCGCCTCCGTACCGGATCGAGAACTACACGCCGTTCAAGATTGAATGCAGTCAGATCGGCGAGGACGGTTCGTTGTTCAAGTCGGCTGCAGTCGAAGCCAAGCGTGAGGTCAAGCAAGGTGACTGGCATGCGTTTGCTTGGAGCAACTCGCTCTCGAAGCAGCACAAGCTCCAGATCAGCCTGCAGCACCAGGACGGACGCAAGAAGGAAGCCAAGTACGACATTGACGCCGTGGGCTACCACGAGTCGATCGTCTTGGAGCAGGGCAAGCGTGCGGACGGCAACACGGCAGAGCGTGTCGAGATCATTGTCCAGACTGTCGTGGATGAAGGCACACGTGTGCTCAAGTTCGTGGAGAAGGAGCTGGAAATGCACCGACTGGAGAACCAGGAGGCGCAGTTCGAGCAGGAGTTCGAGCAGCGCAAGATGATCTTTGCGTCGTCGTTCGACATTCGTATCGCCGGTTTCGGTCTGTCGCTGTTCGATGCGCTGCCGCAGGAAGTGTTCTTCCTGTCCGTGGATGTGATTCAGGTGCAGAAGCTGCCGGCGTCGCTCGAGTGGGACTTCACGATCTTCCACAGTCAGATCGATAACATGCTGCCGAGCGCCAAGTTCCCAGTGATCCTCAACCCGTTGAACTCGGGCTTCAGTGACAAGACGCCTGGCCAGCCGCCAAAACCACTGGTAAAGTTTGTGCTCGATGCCGATCTTGCCGCAAAGGTCGGTATCTACAAGATGATGGAGTTCCAGCTCAACAGCCTCGGCCTCTACGTGGATCTCGATTACATTGTGAACCTCGTCAAGTTGGTGGAGCCGTACCTGGCGTCGGATGCTGCGATGCTCAACGCGTCGCTGCAGACTTTGGAGCGCGTGCTCAACCGCCAGGTGCCACCTGTGCCTGCCGCGGAGCTCACTGCCGATGGTTCTATCCGCCACAACGTGCTGTACTTCGACTTGCTTCGCATTGGTGCGCTGTCGGTGGACCTTGAGTACTCGATCACCCGCAAGGATATTGTGTCGAATGCTGGCGGCAACAACTCGGTCATCTTCGGTCTGATCACGCAGGTGATTGGTCTGATTGGCTCCAATTTGAGTGGCTCGCCGACGCTTTCGTTCAGCGAGATCGTGATCCAGCGCTGCTTCTCGACCAAGGACCGTCTCCAGAGCCAGCTCATCCAGAACTTTGTTCGCCAGGCTGTCATGCAGGCCTACCGACTGATTGGAAGTGCTGATATCATTGGCGATCCAATCGGTCTGGTCGAAGACCTTGGCTCGGGTGTGGTGGAGTTCTTCAAGATCACCAAGGGCGAGCTCATGGGCGACTCGCAGACACGTGGTGAAGGTGTGAAGGTGCTGGGCAAGACGGTCGCACAGACTGGCGCATCCACGCTGGCCAAGATCACGGGCTCGCTCGACAAGTTTGTCGGCGATTTCTCGCAGGAAGACGAGTCGGAACAGACTTCTGCCGGTGAGCAGAAGGAAGACACGTCCTCGGGTGGTTTCAAGTTCGCCAAGGACCTGGGTAAGGGTCTCACTGGTATCTTCACGAAGCCAGTGGAAGGCGCGATGAAGGGCGGTCTCGGCGGCTTGCTGTCGGGTACGGTGCAGGGCATTGCTGGTCCGGGCGTCGTGCTGCTCAAGCAGATCACGTCGACGTCGCACAACATTGCCCTCGGTGTGCAGTCCACGGTGGTGGACCGTTCTGTATTCGGCGGTCGCCGTCGTCAGGCCAAGAAGGTGGACGACAACCGTGTGGTTGCTGACTTTGACGAGCAGCACTACCGTCCTACGCGTCTGTTGTTGGAAGTGATCGGCGCGCAGGGCATTCTGTCGGACGACTCGTGCGATCCGAGATGTGTCGTGCGCATCGACGACAAGCAAGTGCTCAAGACGCAAGTGTTGTACAACACGCTGAACCCAATGTGGCGTGAGAAGACGCAGATTGAAATCACGGGCGCTGAGCAGGAAGTGCAGTTCGTGGTCAAGGACTCGTACGGAGGCACGGTGGAGAAGACGGTGGGCAAGTGCATTGTCGCGATGGAAGACCTCCAGGACGACTTCCGTCCGCCGCAGTTCTCGTCGAGTCTCGCGCAGTGGGTCAAGACCGGTGTCAAGCCGGAAGAGACCAAGAAGAACGTGAGCAACGTGGTCAAGGAGAAGGAGTACACGTTATACGCACGCAACGAAGCGGCGAGCGGCGCGGCCAAGGTCGTGGGATCGGCGACGTCGATGCTGGGCCTGGGCAAATCGAGCAAGGTCAAGCTGTCGGAGAAGGACGTGCACGTGCTCGTGACGATCGCGTCTCTGCGTGATCTTCGCGTCACCAGCTCGAGCGGCGGCGGCATGCTCGGTCTGGGCAACATCGTGAGCAGCACGCCCAACATCTCGCCGTTCGTGTCGGTGCACGTGGGCAAGGGCAACCAGAAGACCCACACGTCCAAGATCCAGTTCAAGGGCACGGGTGCGGACCAGAAGGGTGCGGCCGAGTGGAACGAGACGTTCACGTTTCCTGTGATGCAGAAGGAGGTGGAGAACGCGACGCCGGCGGTGCTCCTCTCGCTCAAGGACAAGAGTATGCTCCACGACGAGACGCTGGGCTATGCCAGTCTGCCGCTGCAACTCACGCCGACCAAGAAGCCGATTGAGCAGGAGATCGAGGTGCGCACGGCCAAGGCGGGCGGCGACCTTGTGGGCTACATCAAGCTCAAGGTCGAAGTGATTGGCGCCACAGCCAGCGCGTTCGTGCTGGAGAGTGTCATGGCACCGTCGAGTTCGCCGAAGGCCTCGTCGGCGCCTGGCACGCCTGACGGCAGCTTCAAGCTCGGCCCGGACGCCATCAAGGCTGGCAAGATCCGCGTCGCGTGCGAGTTCGTGTAAGGCGATGCGCTTCACGCTCGAGAAAACAGGCATGCATAACGAGAGTTTGATACGTGCGTGGGATGAATACATGAGTTGTTCGATTTTCATTGGTGTGGTTGAGGCGACCTGGACATTTCCGCTGAGTGAGGAAGAGCTTTTCACGAGGCCACCACCACCAACATTAGGAGTACAGTAATACGACGTTGTACGACCGATGCGGAGCAGAGCGAGACGGAGGACAGCACGGCGCCGGGCCACACAGTGCTTCATCATCTCCCGCAGTTCCAGTGCACGTGGGGAGACGTCAAAAGCCCACGGTCCGCGCCACGGGGTCAGAGTCAGGTTTTGCTGTGTGAAGGTCCCGCAAAGCCATCAGCGTTGAACTCCCGCAGTTGTCGGATGGTGTGCACCATGGATTTGTCATTACTTTATCCACTGAAGAGGTTGCATACTCATGCTCACGTCGCCTTACGAGACTTTAGCTACACTTGCATCCATGCGAATGACATTAGATTTGTACTACTATGTGTGTGGATCGATCAGAGAATTGTAGTCATTGGAATAATCATCGCGAACTCCCAAAAGGTTTTCT